>VZTE01005949.1:1496497-1531147 GCA_013397775.1 Eulacestoma nigropectus | reverse complement strand
AAAAAAAAAAAAAAATCAAACTTCTGAAAATATACAACTATTAATCATTTTTCCTCACTGAAAACCCAGAATCCAGCTCTAGGTAGACTGGTTCTTTCAAATTAAGTATGACAGGGTAAGAAAAAAAAAAGGAAAACAAAAAGGCAGTATTTAGTTTAGCTAGGAAACGTATGACAGATATAAGCTAAAGTTAATGCTAGGAAAGCTGAAATTTATCTTTACTAATCCTTCTCAATGGAAACAATAAGACAGGTTAAAAATGACAAGGTTAAGATGAGGGAGTACATTTGGGGGAGGTAGGAAAGGGAGACACAAGGAGGCACACGAGGAAGGGCTGCTGCCACCTCACCTAGAGAACAGCAATTTATTTCCATCAGCTCTTCAGACCACTGAAACGGCTTTTTCACACAGACAAGCATCAGAATCCTTACTTTCAGTGGCTATTACCCCGAGTATGCACACAATAAACAAGTTCAGGCATTTAAACTTCTGGGCTGATTTACACTTTAAGTCAGAAGTAGCAGTCATCCATGCTGAAAGGTAACAAGCAAGTTAATTTCTTTAGTTTAGATCATTAAGGCAGAAAAGCCCTCACCAGAGTTATATAAATGAAGATAAAGTTATCCACAGAAAAGAAATATTTCCCAAACATGCTGCTCCTCTGCAGCAGAAAAGAAACTACTGCAGAGAGAATGGTGCTGGGTCAGAGACAGGGATAGGGAAACTGCCCCAAGAGTGAATTTCACACTGTAGGGAGGAGTTGATTAATATTTTTGACAGTAACAGAATAAAAAAGGGTTAGGCTTAATCAAATAGATGTTTTACAACCTAAATTTTATTAAATTTGTATCATAACTTTGTAATTGTGTATTAAAATGTGGCTCATATTAGGCAGCAAATAGCTTTGAAGTAAATACATTGCTTTCTTTAGCAAGACAAATCTTCAACACCAACTTTAAATACCAAAGTTGTCTCTCACTCAAATGCTTTCAGGTTTGTTTTTCCTTCCTCCTGTTGTATTCAAAATATGCAGACTTGGATGCATACAACTAGCACATAAACCTGAAATATGGCATTTAAATCCCTTCATTAAGAGCTAAGCACTCAAAGGGGCTGAAGACAGAAGCTGGAGCAAAGGCAACTACTCCCTGGACCAGGACCTGAGGGGATTTACTCCAAGAATCAAACCCCCAGAGCTTGGGGTGTCTCAAATTGAAGCCCAAATTCTTGCATTTCTAAGGTGACGCATTGCTGCTCTGTGATTTTCCAAGAGGCCGGTGAGGTTTCTTTGAAAAACCAAAACCAAGTGGCGAGCTCACGTGCCGGGTACAGGGGGGTGCTCTCAAAACGCTCACAGCGTCGCTTTTCATCTTCTAAGACACAAATTCATGTGATCTCTGAACAACTATTTATTTCACACCAAACCAGATATCTCCCTAAAGCCTACCAATACAGCCTGCAGGCATATTTCTTAAATAAAAGTACCGAATCCTTGTATACTTAAAATTTGCATAGCAAAGGGATGAACCAAGTATCACAGAAGTAGTAACACTGCGCAGCAACTGCTCACCTCTTGCAGAACTAAAAATTCCCTGTTTACAGGGTTTAGGTGGGACTCTACAAGTGCTTTTCTTCATGTTTCACAACTGTGAGGAATCATTTTCTTGCAGAATTCTGACAACTGCTGTTCAGGCTCTTCGATGCATCAGTTATGTTCATAAAATTTATATTTTGCATGTGTAAAACTCTTTACTTGTAGATTTTATTTATTTCTGCCTAAAGGTTACTGGGATTGTACACCCCATTTCAATTAAATTACATCAGTAAGGCAATTATTTTGTTGGAATGTTCCAAATAACTTTTTGTACTAATTTTTGCTGCAAAAAGATGTATTTTTTGTTATAGAGATGCTTCAGTTTTAACAAATCTAGCAAACTAGTGATTTCCAGCAGCACCTAAATGATCAGTAGAAGAAATATAAGGTGCATATGGCTGCATTTGACAGAATTAAATCACTTTGCTGCTCTGTGTTTAAGTGCTCAGAAAATAAGTAGCTATATTTGAAAACAGGGAATGAAAAAAACAAGGTGTGAATTCTGTACATTTGTTAGACCAGAGAAGTAACTTCATTTTACCTGAAGAAGCAGAAACAGGTAAGTAGTGGAGGAAAGTCTGGCAGGAAAGATTCTGCTCACATGATCATTTGAGAAATATTTAAGGCAAAATTAATTTATTTTACATTAATGGATCATAATTAAACCTTTACAAAACCTACTAGGGGAGATTTACTGAGAAACTGTGATGGAGGCTACCAACACATGATACACTATCTCCTGTGATCTAAAAAAATTCTTATCTGCTACAGAACAGAAGTTAAATGCCAGTTGGCTTAAAATTTTCTAAGAAAAGGCTGTTTTCCAGAAAAGCACGTGGCTGAAACGGGGCTGCTGTTAACCAAAGGCTTCTAAAAAATACACCAGGTCTGCTTCTGCCAGCCTCCCTCGAGCTGCACCTACTCACATGAGAGCTCCCAGGACCGGGCTCACATGGAATAGTCTATATGTTATATTATATTCGATGTATTATATAGCAGTCATTGCATAATAATATTCTTTGTTACCTGGTTTATCTTTATAAACAAGTGTAATATACACATGTATAGTCTTACAAAGATAATGAACATACATGTCCCAAACATGTCCCAGCTTTGTATTATTCTCCACATGAAGCCACCAGCACCGTCCCAGGCAAACACTGGCACAATGAGATCTCCTAAACAGAGCCACGACAATTAATGGAATTATACCAAAATACTACCAGCTATATTTATATTGGGGATGGTCTTACCACAGTCCTTAAAGGCCTGCTCTGCAGCTCAGGAATTAGCTGTATCTCCTCAGCCCTGCTACAGTGTAATCTGTCATTTTGATATTTTGCCTCACCTGGTGAAAAACTCCTCCCATTCTTATCCTTCAGTGGAGATAGCTCCGATTTAAATTGGCTTAAATATGGTTCAGGTAATATACACTAACATGATGTCTTTTTTTTTCTCCCCTCATATCTTATTTTAACTCACCAAAACCAACTAGAAGGTCTTTGAGGTTCCTTCCAACCCAAATCATTTTGTAATTCTGTGACGTGAAAATAATTGTTATTAATACTAATAATTGTTATTTCTTTCCATCTCCAAGTGGAAATTTATGGTTCTTTTGCTAAGCAGAAGTCAAATCTGATAACTCAAGGAGCTTTCACATTAAGACTTCATATTAACATCTTCCAGTTGAAAAAAATTAAGTAAAATTTTACTTCTTTTCCTCCAAATTCAGCTTATACAAGGTCACTCACCAGCTCACCAAATCTCCATCAAACATAGAATATTTGGCACAAGGAGGCTCAGGATAGACCCATTTTTTATCTTATTTTTTTACTAGTTTTGTTGTATTTACAGGAATATGCAATGAAACATTAGACTCCTGAAATAACAAAATGGTTAAACTTTGAGGAGCCTGCATGCATGTGCTTTGAATGATACACGGTAAAAATTATACATTTAATTATACATATACACACTGCATATTTTTAAATGCATTACAAATTATAAATACAAAAAAACTACTCCTATCCTGTGTAAACTTGCTATCATCATTTACATTTTATTTTCATTTAAACCGAAGTTCTTACACCTGTGGTTTTAGGGAACACAGCACCAGCACCCACCCTACCAGAATGCCAGAGAAAGTCAATTCTAGTCAAATATTTCCTTTTTGACTGAAGTGCAAATCGCCTGAGCTGAATGTGTACGAACTAATTAGCAAAGCAGGTATCCCCAAGCTGTGAGCAACTTCTCACTCCTCAGGCTACCCAACAGCAGATACTTCACCACTTCTAATGACCATCATCCCACAAGCAACCAAATCCTGCTTGGCCAATGAAATATGAAGATTTTTTCAGAGATGTTCTTAACGTTCATTATTAATACTGAAGTGGAAGGTAGCACTTAAAATATTTTGAAGAACTACCCTCACTTTTGTGCTGGAATCACCAGAGGTATGATTATGGCATGCAAATCCCTTTGGATTAAAAGCCCTCATCAAAACATCTTATAGGTACATTAAAAATTGAAAGGGCATAAACAACTCTGGCAGCTCAGAGCTCGAGTTGGTGATCTTTGCAATTCATAAACATCGACACTTGGGCAGGTTTGCAAGGGAATACAATTAATTATTATCTTTTGCTTAAGGGCACGTACAGTGAGCTCTGCAGGTACTGCCACTGCTTTTAGCCTAATGTATTGCCTCTTCAAGTCTTTCAATATAACAACTCGCTGCTGTTCTCTAAAGCATTTCCAGTGTTACCAAACTGCTTTATATTCAAAGAGAACACACTGAACCTTCTGAAAGATGTTGCTTAGAAAGAAGCAGCAGTTACAAAACGTACGTGACTCGCAAATAGTGATTTTATATTGTTTGCTAAGAGATGAAATCATGGAATGGTTTGGGTTGGAAGGGACCTTAAAGCCCATCCAGTCCCACACCCCCTGCCATGGGCAGGGACACCTTCCACTCTCCCAGGGTGCTCCAAGCCCTGTCCAACCCGGCCTTGGACATTTCCAGGCATGGGGCAGCCACAGCTTCTCTAGGCAACCTGTGCCAGGGCCTCCCCACCCTCACAGGGAGGAATTCCCCCCCAGTATCCCATCTCACCCTGTCCTCTATCCGTGTGAATCCATTCCCCCTCGGTCACTCCATGCCCATGTAAATTGTCTCTCTCCATTTTGCAGGTTCCCTTCAGGTACTGGAAGTTTGCAGTTATATCACCCTGAAGCTTCTCTTTTCCAGGCTGAACAATCCTAATTCTCTTGGCCTTTTCCTTGTAGAAGAGGTGCTCCATCCCTCTAATCGTGTTCACCTGCTACTTAGCACACAGGTTTCTGACAAAATATCGATGCTTTATAAAACAACAAAAAAGTGCAAGTCAGCAACTTCTTATGTAAGCTGCTTAACTTTTCAAAATTATTAAAACATCTACCTCAATGACTGATTAAAAACAAAATCACCTTACAATTTATCCACTATGAGTTTATGGATTGATGGCACTAAAAAAGCAGGTATTTTGGGGCTGGAAAAAGTAGGTAAAGCATAATTATTTAAACTAGAAGATTCTTAAGTTCAATCATCCACGACAAAGAGAAGTTCAGTGACTACCAAAATCCCAATCTTGAAATAACAGAGCAAAAATTGCCCCATAACACAACTGGGGAGAGAATACCATCCACCAGCACCACCAAGGTAGCTCTCCCAATACTCACCTCCAGGTTATTTCACTCCAATTTTTGACCAGCTGACATGAAGTCCCTGAGGTGCACTTAGTCAAACTTTGGAGAATCTTATCCATTCCAAAAAGCTACTAAGAATCCTGTTTGCAATCCTGTGAAAATGAACACTCCAGGCAATACTCTGGGTTCTTAGCATTTCACTTCAATGCAGAATATGGCCCAGTAAGCCTAACCCAGTATTTTCCACCCAGAACTGTAAACACCACTTTCATTTCTTCATGTAAGGGATTGGTATGATTGGTAAGGAGCAGTTTCACTACTACAAATAATGAGACAGCAAATTATAGCAAACAAAAACTTCCTGAGCAAACTAACTGCCTCTTCAGACACTATCTGCAATGTTTTGTTATTAACTATTTCCTCACTAAATGGCTTTTTTGTTTTTAATTTAGATTCACAGATATGCCAGGCTTCTAAATAAACATCAGTTCAAAGACTGAAGACATTTTACACGTGGTTTACAGCTAATGAATTTCCAAAGTTGAAAGAACACATTGCAAAGAAGTTAGTTAAGAACAGTAGTGAGATTCTGTAAATAGATTCAAGTCTTCAAAAGAAAATCAGTCACTGCATGCAGCTTTAAAGCAGGTCTTTCAAGTTAGGATTAAACTAAACCTTTATTTAGTGAAATGACACTAAATAAAAACAGTACAAAAAGATGCAAGTGTAAAAACAATAATAATCATCCCCAAATACCCTGTGTTTGGTACAAGAATCTCTACAGGTTCCAACAGCTCTGCCTGCAAGTGTGAGCTGGGGGCTCTGCTCATTTAGGTTGTGTTTCCATGACTTGACTATATGTGCTTATTGAAAAATAAATAGAACAATCACTTACTTGTGATGGGGAGCAGCATCAGGAGGATGAGTGGCTCACACTTTAATTACTGGCACTCACACGTATAAAGTTATGCACAAGGTTAAGCCAAAATGTCTTGGTATGTATTGCAATAACACTTAATACGTTGTTCTCTTTGATGCCAAAATGAACATTTTCTATTTGTTCCTTGATCATACAATGGTTTGGGAGGGCATGGATTTTAAAGATCATCTTGTTCCAAATCTCCTGCCATGGAGATTCCACTACCCCAGGCTGCTCCAAGCCCTGTCCAACCTGGTCTTGGACACTTCCAGGCACGGGGCAGCCACAGCTTCTCCAGGCAATCAGTGCCAGGGCCGCACCACCCTCACAGGGAGGGATTTCTTTCTTATACCCCATCTAACCCTACTCTCTGTCAGTATGAAGCCACTTCCCCTTGTTCTGCAACACCAGCCCCCTTGCCAAAGTCCCCCTTCCCAGCTCTCTTGGAGTCCCATTAGGTACTGGAAGGTGGTTCTAAGGTCTTCCCAAAGTCTAAACCAAAATACCCCCTTAGTTCACACCACTGACAGTCATTGGTACACGACTTACATGAAGATGCCCAGCTGGTTACAATCATTGCAGAAAACCAACTATTGGGATTTTCTCCCATTCTGAAAATGTTTAGGTCTTCAGATTTCTTCCAAGGTATCAAAGACTCAATCATAGAATCACAGAAAGGTCTGGGTTGGAAGAGACCATAAAGGGCATCTCATTCCACCTCCTGCCCATGGCAGGGACACCTTCCACTACTCCAGGTTGCTCCAAGCCCCATCCAACCTGGCCTTGGACAATTCTAGGCATGGGGCATCCACAGCTTCTCTGGGCAACCTGTGCCAGTAGTTTTTTGCAAATCACTTCAGATGGAGACATCATTTTGGGTTAAGCAGAGCTGAACACAGATCAGTAAGAGCAGGATGTATCACTAACACTCAGTGGCAGTTAACATGCCAGGTCCTTCCAAACAGCAAGACAAAGCTCTAAGTGTCGGGAGCAGCAGTATCTGAGTGAGTTTTAGCTGGCAGAGATTAAAAAAACTCAGAAAAAAGCTTTAGCAAGCAAGATAATTTTCAGGAACGCAGTGACGCTCTGCCACCTGCAAATCCCTGCCAGCGCATCCGCAGTACCTGGACCGACTCGCTCTAGGTGTGTTTGCATATCTGTGAAACAACACACCTTCCCTTCCGTGTCTGCAGACCCATCCTTTGATCTGCCGCAACGTGAATATAAAACAGCAGCAATCCTTACAAAGGAATGATAATAGCTCGCTGCTTTGATACCTATGGCAACATGACTAAAAACAAGCAATTCAAAGAAACAACTAATTCAGTTTAAAGTTATGAAGTTATGAGCTTTTTCTTTTCCTGTGGTCTTTAACTTATCTGCAAAGCTTTCATCCAATTTTGTAAAGAAGTGTAAGTAGCCATTCTGAATTGATTATTACAACTTCAGGATGAGTGACACTTGACTGAAAGAGTAAAAGGATGTCAATCTCCTTTGTTTTCATTTTCAAAGAAGCAACAGGAAAATATTCTTCTCCCTGCATGCTCTTCTATGCAAAAAAGAAAGCTACAGACTGTGGTTTTGGCCCATGGTCTTGGACTCCATTCTCCCTCCACAATGACTAATACACAGAAATACTTAAACTGGTAAAATTCTTCAGCAGTCTGGACAATGCAAGCTGAACAAAAAGTGCTACTTTACTAAGATAAAGTTGTTCCTGCACACAGAATGTCTGCAGGCCCAATTCACCTGTAATCTATAATTTTCCAATGCACAGAAGTTACCAAAACACCATATGCAGCAATTCAATACACTCAAGGATGTAGGTATTCACTCTTTTTTTTTTTCTTTTTTCTTTCTAAAATTTATGCTAGGTCCCAGCAACTCATCTTGTGTCATAAAATGTTGATGGTTTCAACTTGTATGGAGAATCCAGCAGCCTTCAGAGATCGAAAGGTTATTCTCACTGTCAAAACTGGAAGCTTCATAATGATAACTCCATTTTCATCACAGCGTCAAAAAAGATCTAGAAATACAGAACTCTTTCAGCTGCCAATAGCTTTACAGACTAAAAACATGCTACCCCAACCAGTAAGTTTTTGCTGACCACAGAACAAACAATCAGGTTTTGTCAAAAGCTTTTAGAACTGTACAGTCACTTATGCATTTTTAAGACTGTAAATAAATTGCCAAAAAACTACATGACAAAATGCAGCTTGTCTGCACAAAAAGTTAAAAAAAAAACAACCCACCTTTATCTTCTTTCAGTACAGCAGATGAAAGCATATTTTAAGTCATTATTTCCTCTTTAGGCTTCCCCCCCCAGATGCAGGGAGAGGTTTTATTTTCCATTCTAACCTGAGATGAACCAGTCAGCCTAGAAAGCTCCTTCAGTGCTCCAAAACTGTCACACTCGAAAATCCAGGGTTTGTTCCACAACTTTGATGCTCCAGGTGAGCCAGAATCAAGAGTTCTGCACAGACTATCTCAGTGAAAATACTGCTTCCTACAGATCCACACCCCTATTCTGCTACGGGGTCTCTAAGCCAGTAAAAGTTAAAATATCCCTATAGTGAAGGGATGTGCATATATATATATAAAAATACACATTTCTAGATAAAGTACATATTTAGAAGACTTTGAGCCCATCCTAAGCAATATTTTTAAATTGTTTGTAAGTGTGCCCATAAGACATGCTTTGAATTGCTCTGCTATATGAACATATTCATGAAAAATTAAAAAACAAACCCCCCCAAACAATAAAAGATACAAGACAGAAAACTGGCATTTGAAGATTTAGTTCTGCAAGAGGTATTCTGACTACACCAGGGTCCTACCAAGCACATTGACCCAGCTGAACTGGCAGGTTCCAGCTAGCACCCATCCAGCTGTTGTTTCCTAGCAAACATCTGAGTAACAACTCCTGCATTGTCTGAATTCTTGTTTTTGTTAACGAGACAGTGTCATCAAATACGCTGAAACAGTGAGTTAATGAGATTACACACTGGAAATCACCTAAAAAATAATTATTAACTGTTTACCAGAATCCTGTGAAATTTCCGGTAGATAATATTCAAATTTAAGTCTGTCAGGAAAAAAACCTATCAGCCTATGTATAAACAGATATGAGTACATACCATGCACCAATTCAAGGTCTGCACCTGCCTCTTCTTCTGCACGGGGAAAGCGTGAGAAAGGGTTCTAGTTTTAGTCTCTGAAGCACATTCACAGTAGTGACCACACGACTCAAGTGTCTGTGCTCCTTCCTCACTGCTGCTGTTTGAACACACGATATGGTTGTGCTTTGCACTAAGACACATTCCTCAGATTTTAAAATGCTGTGTTTTCATAATTCAGAAAAAAATAAAGCTTCTAGCAGTAATAACCTGCACAACAATACAAGACTTTAGATGATCAGAATGATTTGGATTGGAAGAACATCTTGTTCCAATCCCTTGCCTATGGCAGGGGATCCTTCCACTATCCCAGGGTGCTCCAAGCCCCGTCCAACCTGGCCTTGGACACTTCCAGGGATGGGGCAGCCACCGCTTCTCTGGGCACCCTGTGCCAGGGCCTCCCCACCCTCACAGGGAAGAATTTCTTCCTTTCTTGGTTTTAAATCAAGCTTTATCATTTTTAAGCCTCCAATAATTTTGAAAAATTAGGTAGGCTGACACCAACCCTATATTTTTTTACCCTTAACAGTAACACTTGGGCACCATGTGGAAATCAGTAACATTTATGGAGCCACTTAACTGCACATTGAAGCATGAAACAAGCCACAGATGGACAAGTTGTGTTTACCTACCAAGGACACACCTGGAATAACAAGATCCTGGAAGCTGGTCACCTCCAAGGGCAGCACTGGTAGTCTCCATCTGATCTCTACTCACCCCAATAAATACCCATTTGCCCTCAGGCTCGTGATTGCTTTGTGTGTGCTCAAGGTATTCCAGTGCCTGTCCCTCCCCTGCGCTCCATATCAGATGAAATTGTGCATAAATAAAGTATTCTAGAAAAAATACCCAGGTAACTTTGAGCTCCATTTTCAGAGGAGAAGGTGAAAGTTTCATGGAGCTGCAATGAGACTTGGGCACGTGAATATTTAAATCACTTCTGACAATGGCAGTTCAAAGACTCAAAAAGTTTTGAAAACCTTACCCTATATAATGCAAATCATAGATGGCTGGACATTAGTAGGAATTCAAAACATACAATTTCTACAGTTTATGGTAAAAAAAATTACACAATCTGTAATATTTGTGTGAACTGCATTTCTTTTTATCTCTCATCACATCAAGTTCTCTCACTTGGGAGACACATGCTACTCTTCCCACATGAGGCTGTTTATCCCCAGCTCAGGACAGGGGTGTCCTACCCATCCCCTTCCACCTGCTGGCACACACCAGAACACAACATTCCTTTATGGTTATGTGACTGCCATCTCTGCCCAACTCATGAGGCTACTTCTGTGCAAGAAGCAGCCTCAGAGGCATCACAGTTCTGGCAAAATCCCCCAACTGAGAAAGCATTGTTGTGGTTGTAAGCAATTTGAGAAAGAAGGGAGGGCCTGGAGTTTGTTGCTTACTCGTGTATCTCAAACTTAATTAAATTTGAAACATGGCAGAAATTAGGACACAAACAAATAATTAAAACGTTAATCATAAATGAATTCACAGCTTAAAAATATAGAGTCCTTGGCATGGACTTCATGTGAGTAGCTGAAAGTCTGTTATTTCCTGCAGCACCTACTCCTCTGTTAAATTTAGTACAGGCTGCCTGATGAATTCAGAAGTTACTGGAAAAGAAAGGGGAGAGAAGGAATGGCACTGACACACCCTATGTCACACCAGCTTGTTTCCCTACACAGACCAGGCTTAGAGCACTTTCAAAGGCACACTTTAACTTGAAGATACAACCAAATTTATTAATTCTCAGTGTGAGGAAAACTAATTTTTCCCACCGAAAGTATAAAACACAACCTCAATTCGCTGCTGACTACCATTAGTCTGAACATATGTTGATTTTTTGGGGGGAGGCAGTGGGCTGTTAAATAAATATGCATCTGAATGGCCAAATATTTTTGGTCATCTCTTCCTATTCTGCTGTAGGTCCCAGCTGTCATTTAGGTCTGTCACTCTTTTACAGCCACATGAAGCCAGTCTACTTGAATTACAGGTGCAGCCTCATTGTTAACAGGCATACTTCATTCATGATCTTAACATCTCCCACTCCTCTGCTGCAACCATGTAAATCCAGGCTTTGATTAAAAAGGAGAAAAACAGAAACCAAGCATGTTGCCAGCTGTGTCTTGAAGGAAAGACTCCTTTGATTCCCAAAACCTGCAGCCTTGTCAGACTTACCAAACACTGGAAGCACAATGTGAACCACGCCATCATTTCAGGGCAGGCAGAGTAAAAAATCCTTACTAGACATCCACTAACACCAAGAATTCCAAACCTGTCAAGCCTCTCAAAGAGGGAACTTCTCTTCCCTTTTCATCTAACAAACACCATATTTATCAGAAGCATCATTACCTGCATCCAAAGCTGGGAGCAGTAAAATACCAGGTGATGCTGTTTCAGAGGTTTTCACCAAAGCGGTTTGGGAATCTTGGCTACGGAGCTCAGTGGTGAGCAGTACTTCTTCCAACTCATCCTATGTGCTTCAGTCCCACGGACAGATGGCAAAGTGCAATTTTCCTGATTGTAGTAGTGCTCTTTAATCTAAATAGAGTTGGGGGGAGAAAGGAAAAGAGAATTTAAGCTCATCTGGTCTAACTTTCCAACTGTTTTAGGCTTAGAAGAGGCTATATGTTGTCCAGAGAGGTTGTGGTCTCCCCATCCCGGGAAGTGATCAAGATCAGTCCTGGATAGGGCTTGGAGCAACCTGGTCCAGTGAAAGGTGTCCCTGCCTGTGGCAGGGGGTTGGAATTGGATGATCTCTAAGGTCTCTTCCAACCCAAACCATTCTGTGAAGAAGCTCCAAATACTGCCCAGTATTACAACACATAAATATTTATCTCAAATACCTTCGCTAGCCTAACAACAACTGTGAAGACAGATCACGCACGAAATAAATGCAAAAGACAGGAGAGCCCCTTCTGGACCTCCAGAGAGTGACCAGTCCAAACCCTCTGCTCAAACCAGAGAACAGGAAGGTCCCCAGGAACACCTCCAGCTCTGAGTATCTCCGTAGATGGAGCCTCTGAGGGCAACTTGTTCCAAAGCTCCAACTTGCAAAAATCTTCACATTTTACCGGAATTTCCTCTATTTCAGTTTGTGCCCCTGAGCCCACTCATCTCAAGGCTGAACTGTCCCAGCTCTCTCTGCCTCTCCTCGAGTCACCCCTGTATTCTCACAGTGGGGTTTCCCAAACTGTTTTCTGTACCAGCTACAGTTTTACTGTATTTGGTGACTGAGATATGTGACTAACTGCAGATGTATTTCTCCAGTATTCTCTGCATCATCTGAAAAATAAAGCAGAAAAAATTAAATCACCAATGAAACTGCTGATTAAGTGGGCCGTGAACACATTGGAGAACTACAAGATGTAGGCCTTTCTCATCTCATTTAAAGTTACACTTTGAGTAACAGGACATTTTTAATCTTTTCTGTCTCAGCTACATATAATCTAAGTTTTTATATCAATATACTGCATTGCAAAGATTTAATGCTTCAAAAGAAATTAGTTAAATATAGCAATAAAGGCCAGACACACAATCCCATTAAAAAAAAAAAAATCAGCTTTGTCTCACAAATCCTTCTATCACAAAACCATAGCGACCAGCATTTATTTTATTTTTTTTTTTTAGCTTTTAAGCTTTCACTGATGGAAGTCCAAGTTAACCTTTATTTTGTCCTGGGCTAAATCCACTGTGACATCCTTTTTGCCCTTTTAAATACAGAAATTTCTTGGAAGGCTTCCAGTGCTTTGAAATAAACACATTTACAAGATATGCAACAATTAACATGAGTGGCTCTAGAGGCTCCTGAGACAGCTCTGAAGTCCCTATGATGTGATGTCCAGATATGTTTATATAACTTTTTTTATTTAATAGCTAATTTCAGAAATCACTCCTTTACCATCTTTAGCAAAGTGGGTGTGAACTTTCTACTCCAAACAAAAAATGATATGGGAAAGGGGAAAAAATATGAAAAAAGCAAAATGACATTAAAAAGGCACAAAAAATTACATTAAAACAGTACAAGTTTATGCTTAACGATG
The DNA here is from genome assembly GCA_013397775.1 of Eulacestoma nigropectus. NCBI lineage: Eukaryota > Metazoa > Chordata > Aves > Passeriformes > Eulacestoma > Eulacestoma nigropectus. The sequence continues at coordinate 1,517,725 of VZTE01005949.1, read as the reverse complement.
TCTAAAGAGCAAGCTGACTTTGAGGCACACTGAAAATGACCATTTCACCCTGTAGCTGGTTGTGTTGGAGCCAAGGGAGCAACTGCATTAGACACAAAGATCAGAAGATTGCGAAGTTTAGGCACCTACAAGTTGACATCTGTCCACTTCTCAATCACAAGTCCCACTAGATGTTTCTACTTATTTCTCAAAATTACAAGGCTTAGCACGATTCTACTTCAAGTTTCACAGAAGAACTTGAGATTCTCAACAGCAGCAAATTTGTGGGAGTGTCCAGTCCAAGCTTCCAAAGAGATAAAGCAGATATAGGATGAGAAGATATTTTTGAAAACAAATACAAACTTGCAAAGTCTGAGGTCTTTTACTCTTGGATACTATGGAAACAAGTTAAAATAGCTCCTCAATCACCTGCAATTATCTTCAAAAGTTTCTGGAAGTCAGAAAAGCTCATAAAAACAATGACGTGCCAGCAGAGAGCTTGAACCCTAAGAAAGAAGTTTAGCAATTAAGTTATAATTACACATTAAAAAAAAATAGTAGAAAAAAAATCTAATTTAAGTCAGGAATGATTCAAAAAAGTTTCATCCCAGCTGAAAACAAGGGATGAACAGTTCTAAGGATCCCTTCCAAATAAAATTATATATTTATTATTATTGCAACCACAGGAAGCTCAACACAGTATGGAATGGAAAAAAGTGGATGAAAAGATGCTTCCACATCAGTGAAGCAGCACAGACTGTCTTTTGCATGCTAAACCTCAATGAGGAATAAAAAAATTCAGAAGTAACTCTGAGTAGAATCCATGTAACAGTCCCAATTCCCTACACAGGCTCTTGTGCAAAGAGATGTTGCTCAGCCCAGTGTTTTTAAAATACATAGATTTAAAACATTATCTAGGAAGTAGTCGAATAGTATTTTTCTTTAATAGCTACATACACACTGTGGCTCTTCAGTTCAGCCAACTGGCAGAAACATCAAACCCCCAAATTTTTATCGTTTTTACAACACGGAGAAGTTATTTTTTTATATTTCGTGACTTTAAGAAGCACAACTAAACAGATCACTACTATAATTTTCTAATTATATTTTCACAAGTTTTTAATGTCATAATTTAAATTATGAACTCTTTATTTCAAGATGATTAATGAGAATATGTTCCATTTGGGGAACAAGAGTTCAATATCCCACCATCAATTAAACAAAATGCACTCCTTTAGCTTAAGATTTAAAACCAAAATGCAGCCAAAAAGTTTCCTCCTTGTATCTGTCAGATCACAAAAGCATCCAATACAGCAGGATAAGGTTGCCAGAAAACCCTAACACTTTCAAAACCATATTATTTAGTGCAGTGGCTTAGCTCTGAAGCTGCACCAGAAATGACACCCGAGCTTAGGACAGTAAGCCTTTTTGCCAATGAATTTCTTGTAAAGTCAACAATTATAATTTATTCTGATCCTTTGTGTCATCATATTAGTAGTTATTTTTCTGCAATCCCAGAGCAGCAACAAATAATGCCATAGAAGAGGACTGATATAATTACAGGCTGAAAAAGATAGGCCAGCACCCTTACACTCAAAACTACCCTCTGTGGCTCCTTCATACCCCATATGTTGCCAATAAAACTGTTTGAATCATACCTAGGAGACAGTTTTACTGATATTGTATCAGGTCCCTGGGTTCTTTGTATGAGATACGATGTCACCAGCACTATAACTATGCAAATTCTGTGATACAGGATCCCACTGGACACAATATTACATACGTAATTCGCAGTATGAAACTGGGCATTAACAATAATTCTAGTGTTATATAAATGAAACCACTATGTTTATTGAAAAGCACGCCACACTACAACAAAATCAAATTTAAAAAGCAATAAAGAGCAACTGATGTGCTGATAGTAAAGGTGGCAACATTGGTATTTTTTCCCCAAACAATGTAAATTTTGCTTTGTGTCCATGTGATAGTGCTTTACAGAAACTTTTAGCAGTGACACGAAATAAATGCAACCCCATCAACAATAATAATGACTTTAAATAGGAACCTACAGGGTCCCACTTTTAGAAACAACCAGTGATGTTCAGCAAGAATCACTGTATTCACAAACAAATGGGATTCTCAGCTTCTGCTACTAATCATGGAATAAATGATAAAGACTAAGAACTGCAGCAGTAAGAAACCAGCAGCTTGGGGATATCAACACACATCGTGCTGAAGCACCTCAGAAGAATCATCCTGTGGTCAGAAAACACCTGCGCTCCAATCCTGCATCAGATCTCTGTGTGACCTCAGGCAAACAAGGCTTCATCCCAGCATCACAGGAAATAAGGTCCCTCATCTTCTCCTGCTTAACTCTGAGGCCACTGCTTTATACACGCCACATACACCTGCAAAAAGGCAGGTCAGAGATCTTCAGATCAGTGTTGGAAGAGACAGAAAGGTGCAATGAGAAATCTGACAGCACAGGCAGCTTGGTGCACATTCCTCTTATCCATGTTTCCAAGCGCTCTCTTCCCTTCACTATTAATTTATTGGTTTGCTGCAGGTGGGGAATGCTAGAGCTTGTAAGGAGTCTATTTTTGAAAGAAAGCAGAAAAAAGGTAACAAGCTGGCATGATAAAGTGAGTCTGGTAAAGAGCCAGACTCAGGAGATAAAAGGATGCTATTTTGCCAAGGTGCTGTGTGAATTAATATATCAGATAATTTTATAAGATAAATTGTACAGTAAATTTGTATTGTAAATTGTCTAATACATACGGGGAAAACCACAGCTCAGTATTCCCTGGTAGCTTCAACTACAGCTAGAAAACAAATGACACAGCACAAGTAGCTAAAGAGTCTCACTCTGAGAAGCTCCAACTTTAAGTAACTGATAGAAGAAAAACAGAGTTGTAACCAGGCAGTCGGTAAGGAAGATGAAGAACTGACTGATTCCTGTCACTTGTGTGCTTCCACTACAGTGGCAGCTTAAGCAGTAACTTCTCAAGTTTTCCACCACTCTCTGTGCAATACAAGAGCCATAACAATTTTATTCTGTTTTAAAATCAATAAATAGCAGCTTAGGTGACATCTGACAAGGCAGAAAGCTCACACTTCTTCCCATGAACGTTCTGCCCTCTGGTATTGCTGCTACATTTTATCACCATGCAGTTCAGAGAGGATTATATACCTATTTCCAAAGTTTGAAAAAAAAACAACTCCCTCCTTCCCAAATATGGCCCAAAGCTGTTATGAAGCAACTTATTTTTAGAAAAAGCACTTATGCAGATACTTAATTTTAATTAATAGTCTCACTGACTTCAACATTCGCACAGCAAGACAACTCCACGCTTCAATTAAAGCCTGCACAGAAATGCTGTGCTGATTCATGGCCAAAAGCATGACAAGATCATCATTAAATTTTATGAGCATTTTATATAAAGAAAAAATATAACAAGAATCTCACCTTTAAACAGAACATTAGACACCCTCTAAAACTCACAGTTTGAGCAGAACTTGCAGATTGCTGAATATGTGAATGCTAAGGATAAGATATATCCAGTGAAATGATTTCACAGTAAGCAAAAGAAATTTGGGGAAAGATCTTAAGTGGAGACTACAGCAGGTCCAGGTCTCCATCCTTGGCATCTGTCAAGGCTGCATTTTCAGCACTGGAACATTCTTTACCAGGAAAGTGGAGGCAGCTGCACCTTTACTTCTGATTTTTTCCATTGTTCACATAACACATAAATAGATTTCTATCAATAACCAATTAATTACATCCAAGCCAGTTCAATCAGAGATTATGCTGAGCATCTTCAGCAGACATTCACTTCCAGGGAAGAGTCACTCTGAGTTGCAATTCTGCCTATCATAATATACCTACAATAAACCTAATTTTGAAATAATATGATAGCTAAGAAACACAAGCTTTATTTCCACTGTCTATGTAATGTCATAAATTAAGCTTTACTTTTCAGGCAGAATCCATAAAGAGAGTTGGCAACAATTTTTTATTAAAATACTCTGGTCCTGTTTATAAGCAAAACTGTGGCACCTGATGGCCTGTGACTCACAACTACCAATTCAGAATTTTAGAAGTTAAGGTGTAAAAAAATCAGAAGAGCAGAACAAAATAGCCCAGGTGACAGAACTCAAGTAATAAACAGATAGAAAAGAACAGGTAGAAAATGAACACCTGAGCATTTTCCTACAGGAGCAATTTCTTCCCAGGACATCCACTTGTCTCCAGCTCAGCACTAGCCTTGCCAGCCTGCCCACACATGAGCTAAAATAAAGCCCAGCCAGACCTGCCTTGGCTCTGCAGAGCACCAGCTTGTGCATTTCCCCAACCGTTTCACACCTAATTTACAGAGTACATTTATCCATCCCCATATCGCCGAGATCTAACCTGGGGAGTGACTAGAATCAGAATCACTTAATTGATTAACACTTAAGTGAGATGCAGAAAGCAAACAGAACACACTGGAAGACTTTCTGAAAATGCATTATTTTTATTCCGACTCCATTAAGCAGTCCAGCGCTTTTGAAGGATTAATGAAAGAACTATCAAGAAATAATACAGAAGAGGAATGCTGAGAACATGCCAACACATGATGAAGTGCAGACACCTTTCTGGTAGCAATGAGTCAAGCCAGGATGTTCAGACAACTACAGGGACATGTGAACTTGCCCACTTGATCAGTCACAGAGTTTATTTGATTTTTATGAAACAGCACTTTGATAATTCCTCCCTGGATCACAGACTCTAGTACTCACCAACTTACAACACAGTCGTTATTCCCACAAAACTCACAACACATTTTTTCACACAGAAAAGTCTACTGAACATTTAGAACTGAAAACATTCACCTTCAAATTAATACCAAGAAGCAGTCAGTAAGTGTACGCATACACGTAAGGATTACGCCCACAAACCTTGTGAAGGGGAACACAATGTTTCATTTACAGCTGCTATTTCTTAAGCAGGAACTGAAGACAAGCCCAGGAAGAGCAGGAGTAAATAAGTTTCTAAACAAACAACTCACAGAGATGCTTTTTAACAGGACCAGACAAAACATTGCTTAAAGTTGCATTTACAAGCCAAAGCTGACCTCAGGCACCACACCGAGTATGGAAGAGAACCTTACATGGATTCTGACCTTAATAATGCTACAGGGGCAAATTCTGCGTAGGGGAGACTTGCTCTTGAACAAATGTTTTCCAATGTATTAGGCATAGAGAAGCTTTTTTTCTGCATCAAGAACCACACGTCACATTCCTTAAACTGTTTCTTTTCTTGACCAAATACACTGTGGACAACCTACAGAGGATGCCTCTCAATGTTCCTCTTTGAGATTCCCATCTACAGTTTCCACTAACAATGAAAATACACGGATTTTTTTTTTTCCCCCCCTCAAAAAATCACAGTTACATGCAAAAAAAAAATATTCTAAGTGATTAGAAATCATCAACACTAAGTAGTTTTGATGGAGTTTTTTACTGATGTTAAATCGAGTGCCACGGAGTCCACACTAATGCAGAAACAGGGAGAGCTGAGGATGACAAGCAGCAGGAATGGCTGTGTAAGATGCATGAGAATCCTGGAACAAAACTAGTGACTGGTCTAATTTAACACAAAAGGAAATAAACACTAATTCCACCAGGCCTTCCTAGACCTACTTATGCATAAAGGAAATGAGATATATTTAATCACGTATCCCAACATCAGTCACAGGTGAGGAACTTCACTTGTGACCCTGAAACATCTGCAGCTCCTCTCACAACAGGGATAACGTTAAGGCCATAGTTCCAAGCAGAATCACTGTCCAGCCAGACACAGAATGATGCAGGACTGTTCACCTGTATTATACCACAGTCCAGACATTTTCTCCACATACTCCTGGACCTTTTCACCCACTCAGGAGTGAACAGGCAAAGGGAAGAGAGCCTGCCCACAAAAATAATAATGGTCCACATCTCAAAACCCAAACTGTAAATCATCTCCCTGATCATAATGAAGTGAACTAAAAGTTTAGGAAGACTGAACACATTTATTTCTTTGTACTCCATAGATTAAAGAACAACTAAGAGGCTGGAAGCTGATAAGTGGCTTAAGCTAAAGTTACACAACTGTGTGGACAAAATTCATCTGGCCACAGGAAAGCATTTACATATTTAACATAGGAGATTTTAAATAGGTTTATATTGGCCTAAAAATAGCATCTTGAATAGATTATTATTGGAGTAAAACGCTTGCTTTATACCTGAGTAACGAGATCACCAAATGTAAAAACCCCCACATGCCCAATGCAGAATGTGCAGGCTCTCAATCATTTCTCTCTCTGCCTCAAACTCCAAGCTGCAGAGCTTTAGAGCACCATATTCAACTAAATAAAATTCAGACTATAATTTTCTAATACTTTCTTTACAGTTAAATACAACACTGGCCAGTGCTTAACAGGTTACAATGCTAAGCAATTCAAGTGATAATCACAATGATGAATGTGTAATCTAATGCCCATTTTGCCTTGATTTATATGAACCATCACATATAAGCCTCATGCATCCATTTTAAGTCACTGGGAAGGATCATATTTTTCCTGATCTGAATCAGTGCTCAGTCTGAACTTAGGCACTTCATTTTTATTATTTTTTTGCATGAACCAGAATCAGTCTTTGCACATAGTAGAAGCTGCCTGGGGCTGCACAGTCCTCTGCAATCTCAGCAACTGGCCCTATCATTCCCTCTGATAGTTATGCTGAAAAAAGTAAGATCAACCGAATTTCCAACTGCCCTTCCAACTGTGGGAGAAACAGATCAGCCTGTCCTCCACTTCTGAAGAAAAGGTTCACCTTTCACATGAAATACAGATCATTAACACTGGATACACAACTATTTTGATGCTCACTTTTTGTTTGTATAACTGGGATTCGGTTGCACCTATTTCAAGATGTTCTGTACTCCATATAGATGGTCTTTCAGGTCCCTTCCAAACCATTCTATGATATACATATCCATGTACACACACGCTATTAGCTTGTTTGCAAAACTAATGTATAACGGAGGGCTGCTAACTGAATCAGAAGGCACCCACCCAGTGTTAACTCATTTCTTATTCTCAAACTACTGTGCTGATGAGAAACTATAATTTATCAAACAAGTTTCATCGTAGCTTGCCCTGACTGCAGAAATCACTAAACCACACAGTATGGATTGGGAAAAGTAGGTGCAGAGCGTGCCAGTTGCCTCACTGGGAAGTGTTACTTAGTTTCACCACAAGCCACAGTTACTCTGTCTCATGGAGAGAAAACCTCTTCAAGGCTGTTGATTGTCTTCTGGAATATAAAATCCAGACCCAAAACTCACATTGTATAATCTAAGTTTATGCAGCAAAGCAGTGTTTAATCTAGGGTGGGTCTACACTGACCTAGCAACAGCCTACTGCATTTCCCTTACCTCAAACATACCTTACATACAGAAAAGGACTGATGTTGTATCAGTCTTTACAAATAGCAACACTGACAAATAAAAAAGTACATTATTTGGGGAGTCAAGATCCATTTAAGTAAAATCTGTGGCAAACAGCTCAATCTTTTTATATTTTGAGACTGTTTTAAGAATATAATTGATTTTTTGACTAGGACATAATACCTGCCAACTCTCTAAATAAAGGAGAATATAAGGAGTTTCTAGAAAAAGATTTGGGGTTAGAAGACACCAGTATCACAGTAATGAGATAGCTATTTGATGAAAGCAGAGGTGGTGAAAAAACATGATCAAGTTTTATAGAAGTCTGTGTGGAAAAGTGGTTAGTAGGGGGGAAGGAGGTTGGGATTGAAGGCTTAGCCTAGCAAACTGAAAATAAAAAAATTTGACCCCCTGAATTTTTATGCAATTAAATGCTTGGAAAACAGAGACACAGCTTCGCCAGGAGGCCAAGAACTACTTAAGGGCTGAAACAGCATAAAACACTTATTTCAGACTGGCTTTCATGCCGTACCACAGAGGTACAACAGAAGGGTCTCAGCAGAAGTAAGTCCTCCTCCTTTGTAAATCCACCACTGAGTCAAAATAACATCACTAACATTTGAAGTTCAACCTCTCCCACACCCACGTCTTGGATGACCTGCTTGGAAGAGCGTATTTCCCTAAATCTTCCAACAAGCCCGGGCCAAGGAGGTGTGCACATCCAAAACAGAGATTTAAAATACAGCAACTAAAAATGCCCCAGCACTTCCATGTACTATTCATTGGCTGGAAATAAAGCTCAATAACATAGAGAAATTATGATTTTTATTGACGACACAATAGTTTTGTGTACTAGAGAGGCTGAATGAAAGCACATCATTTGCTTTTGTGCAAGCTCTCACATTATGTGAGTTAGATGCAAACAACACGTAATAGAAAACTGACTGCTCATTCCTAAGTGTGTCCAGATTCCAATTTGAACAAAATCATAGAATTCCCAATTATCTGAAAAGACAACTACATTAAATGATGAGAATTCCAAGGTCAAACACCCACTTTGAGAAGTGCTTTAGCCTGATCTGCACTCACCTGATTTACACTCACCTTTTGTCAGAGACTAACTGCAGAAACAGCACCCAAACAATTATATTTTTAACATAAATGATAATTTCTTGGGCTCATTCTTTTATATTCCATCCCATATTCTTCCAAACAAAAGCTGCCCAAAAATACTTTGCATGAAGAACTAAATGTTCCCAGTGACAACTCTGATCACGTCATTCTTTGCACATGAACACTGAAAGATGCAACAACAGCAAGAACCACTAGTTATTCTTATAACTTCAAGACTAAACCCTAAATATAGTACGTTTTCAAATTCTTTCCTAAAATTCAAGTAATATGTTCATCGCTTTAACTAAAAGCTAGCAAAGTACAACTTGTATTGTGCTGCAGGCCATAAAAGGAATGTTCTTTATTTGAGCCATGGTTGGATGAAGATGAAAAGTAGTTTTCGAAAATTTACAACAGTTTTGACACTACTGTGTGTTTCTCGTTACAAGTTATCCCTCTCTATTTATCAGACTGACTCCAGACCTTTCACTACCTTCAAAAAGACAATTTTTATCAATTCTTCATGTCCTTATAGCTAACCACAGGAAACTGCATAGAATACAGGGAAAATGCCTAGTTGAGAAAGAATATGGATAAGAGAAGGACCACAGTGGCTGCTTCACTAAGGCAAGAGAGGCTATGGTTTAAGAACAGCACTTAGTAATTAATTTGCCTTTAGCACAGCCCTTAAGTGACACTGTGTTCCCATTTACCTACCCTCAGTAACCAGTCTGCTACATAAAAAATTTTCCCAAGTAAAGGGAATTCGCTTAAAATTATTAGATGCCCTTTCCCCTCTTCTCCACCCTAAACTGACACATCAGCACTGCTTCCAGTACTTCACAGCACAGACCTGTATTTTGCTTGTGAATCCCATGGAAATTTTTATTTCTCTACCCCAAGCAGAGCTTTCCTCAAAATTAAACTGTTCTTAGACTAATTTCTGGCGAGTATTTAGGAGGCTTGGTTTCACGTGAAACAGGCTGTGCTTACCTGCCTGTGACAGTCTTTGTCAGTTTTGTAAATTGAGACGTGGAGACTTTGTTTTTCCAACTGTAAACCCAATTATGGAGCAATTTCAATACTTGATCTTCTAAATTTGCATTTCTGAAAGATGAATTACCAGCCTTCATGTCAGTCTTTACTGACTGCAGCAAGATGCAAACACATGTCTACAACATGACTACATTATTTTATTGCAGGGCAAACACCAGCCTGCAGGAAACATCCCAGACCCGAGACTGTGCAGGTGCCTCGAGGGGCCACCACGACTACAAGGAATTTTTTAAACAGAACCTGGAAGGGCAAGGAGAGCTTACAACTGATTCTGGAGCCTCCCAGGTGATCCCAGGATGCTAAAGAAGAGGTAGAAATGTAGATAGTCTGCGACCACATGCAACAAAGCCAAGCAGGAGCAAACAGAGCCCTGACCTTTCTGCAAGGTGCCACAGCTCCAACTTACAGGTAAGGCAACATCAGAGACAAGCGACTGCTGCTGTTTTCAAAGACTTGAGACTTAAAGGCTTGGCTAGCAAAAGATTTTTCTCTCTCCTTTTTTTCAGATACTGTTTTCTGGGGGATAACACAAAAAGCTTCCAACTTAGGTGATTCTTCAAAGGACTTCAGGGAATACCTGGAGATCTTGGAATACGCTGGACAGTAACACCAAGGCATGAAACACCTACACCACAATAACATCAGCTCGAACAAGATGTCCCAGCTTGGACATACAATTAAGTGTCTCATTAATTTTCTTGCATACATGTACAAAGACTTTATGTGCTTACATGAAAACTCAGCAAATTAAAGCTAAGATGACATGAGCTACAACACAGCACTTTTCTGCCTATGAGGAAGAATCAAACCAATGTTCCTGTAATTTCTTTTCCCATGATTTAAAAGGGTTTCTGTACATCTTCTTTGTGAAATAAACTGAGTAATAATTACCTCATCACAACATTTTCCAAACACTTACCACCATGCACTGCTCACAAAGAAGAACCCACTAAAACTTTTCCTCTCAAAGCAAGACAGAAGCAAAGACCTAGTAACTTCTTCACGTAACAGAAGTTTTCTGAGCAGTTTACCAAAAAATCAAGATATATTATTTCTCAAAGCAAAATAACACATTGCACTTGGAAGATGTGTGCTCTCCATACTGAATAACACCTGTTACATACCTGAAGGGGTTTCTTGAGCAAGCCAAGTCTCCCCAGGTGGTAATTACACTGATCAAATCATCCCTACACATGTAGAAAAAATGGAAAGCAAGAAGTAAAGGTAGTCTTAATGGATCAACAGCTTCTTCCGATTTCATGCAGCACATCAAAAGAATAAACATGGAAAATTCTGGCGATACATTAAGGCAATTCTTACACCCAAATAATTTGATAATGTAACATCACGTACCAAGCCAGTTTTTTTTTATAAATAATGATCTAAACAGAATACTAGTCAATTCACCAAAAGATATCAAAGACATCCCTTTATTACAAATGATCCAAGTATCCCCCTTGAGGCTATGGCTATCAGAAAGCATTTAGCTGGCTCTCCAGCCAATAATTTTCGGATCTGTTTTATTATGAAACTGTAACACATTTTCAATAACTTTTAGCTTTGCTATACAGAACAACACAATTTCCCAGAACCCCTTGGAAAATCTGACATGCGAAATGATTCTCTAGTCAACTTGTGTATTATTAAGCTAGAAAAAAACCCCCATATATCAGATCATTTGATCACTGGAGAGAATGGCAAAGTATTGGGAGCTTCAGGACAGATGGACGAACTTCAGGTCATATAAAACACTACCAAGGCTGTATTTGAAGAAAAATGTGAAAGTTTGTGAAAGCGCCCCGGGTGAAAATACTTTGTGTTGCTAAGAAACATCATCCCTGATGATGGATGAATTAAATTGTCTCAGTTAGCAGAGCCAACTCCAGGCATCCCTCGTTTATTAGGAGAATGTTTTCTTGTACTGGTAATTTATTTCACCAGCTACGTACAAATAAAAAGCCCTACCTTAAAATGAAACAGAGAATTTCCAACTTGCATAATTGATGCTAGAAAAACAGAACAGAGTTTACATCTTGAACAGAATTTAATAACTAACATTTAACAACGTAAACTCTAAAAATGAATATTAATACATTCAGACTATTAAGAACTTATTTTAAGATAGTCTGCAGTGAAATATACGGTTCAACTTCCAAAATTACTCTATATACAATCTAGTGAAGAACAAAACTCTTCAAATATTGCTAAGCACTGAACATCATCAATATTCAGGTAATCAAATTTTAAACATCACTGAGAGAAAAGCATATTCATTTGTCATGTATTGTTATGATGACAGCAACATAAAAACTATGCATGAAAGAAATTATGCAAACCACCTGCTTTGGTCATGTGGACATTGTCTTAATGTTTCATCCAGCTACCTTTTTAATGTCTTACTTACTGGTTCTCCTGCAGGACAGATTTGTGAACTTAAGAGCAGTGTATCTTTGCTTTTCTGAAGTGTTTGCTGTTGAACTCCCACAGACCATACCTGCTTCGCCTGCCGCGCACTGTGTTGAGTGAAGGCCTTTCAAAGGTGCAGGTGGAACAAAGGAAAGCCACTGGCTTCTCTCTTCCCACCAGATGCACATCGGGCCAGAGAAGCTCACCTGAAAGGGGAAAAAACAGCAAGCACATCTCACCTGGCACAGCCTTCAGAGGAGAAGCACAGCAAGCAGGGAGCCCCAGTGTAAGAACAGTCCCGAGGTCAGGAAGTAGCCCCACAACTGCTGTGCAGAGATGAGGGAAAGGGCAGGGCTTCCTTCATAACCCAGAGAGGAATATGCACAATTTTATGACACTCAGAAACCAACACAGTTGTTGCACTGAAAACAAACCAAGTGCAAAGGCCCATTTTCCAAGAACACAGCTGGAAAAGGGGAGAGTCATTAAAGAAAATTAATTTTCATTTGTCTGATGCCAAGGCTTTGGGGTTTTTCTTCCTATTTACTAGATTGTGTTCTAATGGAGATTTCAAGTTAGAAGTCCCAAATTTTAGGCCTACAGAGTCCAATATAAGGAAAAAGGTGGAAAACCCTCTATAAACTGTTCTTTGGATCACGTCACAGCTTCCAAGTCAGAAATTACCACACACAGTTAAATGCCAGTAATACACTCAGCTAGTCAATACACAGAGAAGCCACAGAGGCTCTTCATCCCAAATAACCCCACCACAAAGCAGAGTTACCACCAGAGAGCCCAAGGAGAAGTATTTAACAATGATACCAATTTGGCTGCACTAGAGGAGATGTGTTTCCTGTGGGCCTAATAAGGAAGAGCTTTACAATCTGAGCAGAAGCCTTTCAAAACCTCAGAGGACATGCCTTATCTACACCACTTCTGCTTCTGGAATCCCAGAAATCATGAAGACAGAAGGCAGATCAGACTGCAGCTTTCCTAGGCACAGATGTAGCAATCACATCTGCCTTAACTGTAAGCCACAGTCCTTGTGACTTCAACTCTGTCAGCATCTCTTAGTTGCTTTGGTTTTGGAAATGCCAGTGCAGAGGAGATATAAAAGTGTTTCTGATCTCATCAGGTGTAGTAAAACACCAACATAAAAGAAACACGTCCGCAGATTATGTTCCAAGCAAGCACCAAGAAAGAAAAGGTTTTTGAAGCAGAGAGCGTTTCTTCCCCTCCTACTTTGTTTCACATGTTTCACAAAATAACACTTCAAATCTTGAGACCTGATTCATCAAAGTATTTTTTCTAAAGCGTTGACCTAGAAGCCATGAAGAATGACCATCTGTGGGTCAGACAGAGAAGTACAATTAAAGATGATTTTTACACACCACTCAGAGAAACCAAGTCATCACTGACCCAGGAGTGCAGATCCACATACACATTCTCCAAGCTTTTTTCTTTTAACTCATTAAAAATCCCCTCCCTAAACACCTATAGCTACAAGATGTCAGATTTAATTTGTCCAGTTTCAGGCTTCCCAGTGCAAGACCGCCACAGACAGAAAGAACCAAGACCAGCAATGGCCCCAAAGACAATGAGGGAATCAGAGCACAACCCAGCTATTCTGTGACTCCTGCTCTAAAGGCTGGGTCTGCAAAAAGGTACAGGTTGCAGGATTCTGAATATAATAAGCTTCTTCCTCTTAGCATTTTCAGTGAAGGATTATTTAATGCATTCATTTATTACTTGGATGATGAGCAATATAGTTGCAAAATTTGGTAGTTACCTAGGAAATGCCGCAAGCATTCTGGGAAACAGAGTTAGAATTGAGAAAAGAGGGACTAAGGGATTAACAGCAGAACCGAAACTGGGGTTTTAATACTGAACTGAATGCCAAAATTGAAAACTTCTAATTTATAATAATGATAGGAGCATCATATGCAAAAGATGGTAAGATTTATTCTGGTCACAACTGATACTAAGGTTGTACATTATTGTCCAGGTCTCAATACAGATGCAGAAAACAAAAGCTCAGAAGAAAACCTAAGCAATCTGGGAGTTAAACAGTGAGTACAAAAAAAAAAAAAGGTAAAGGAAGAGGAAACAGGCTTCAAAATAGGTTAACAGCAGTTACAGGAATCATGCCCCACTACTGCAATATCCACAGCAAAGAAACAAAAAACCCCAACCCAAGAAGCTTTATGGGTTAGGAAAAAAATTAGAATAGTATTAAAGAAAATATGCTACCTCTAGGGATAGTTAAACAAGGAATTAGGTTTTGGAGGGGTTACACAAATCTCCACTGATTGTTTTTAAGACCTGGTAAGAGGAACATGTCAAGAATGGCCTGTACATCTCTCTCTGGCTTGACACTGAGCTACACGTTCACACATACAGTACAGAGCCTCAGCACAGAGCAGTGACCTCCCGAGAGCCGCGTTTTCTTTCCTAAACTTAAAGGCTGCACAAGTTTAGGCTCCTGCCAGGCGACTCAGCAGGTGACCTGACTGCTCCTTAGAGCTCCACGCAGGCTTTTGATATCTCTCTTTTCTAAATAGCAGAGGCAGGCTGTGATTGACAATTTTCTCTCACACGAAGCACGCTACCTTAAATGCGGAGTACTCGGAATGATCCGCCAGGGAAATAAAGTCAAAGTACAGAGAAGGCAACGGCAACTGATCCCAGGAATCCAGTCCTGGGAAGGAAATCACGACTGCCAAATTGGGCAAGGATGCACATCCCATTAGTACCTAGAAATACAGACGGTTATATTTTCTTTTCTAGCACCCCCCAATAAATAAGCCTTAATAAAAAGAAGTATTTAACAAAGTACTTAGAGAAATAAGGAGGGAAGGTTTGACGTTCCTAAGCTTATTTTCACAGCGGTATGAAAGGAAATGAGGTAGAGTCAGAGCTAATTCTCCTTATATAATTTCACATGGAATGATTAGTTCTGCCCCAACAGTAACAGCTTTCCAGAGGGTCCCTACTTGTCGCCAAGATTGCATACAGATGCTCTAAGTGTAGCTTCCCTATTCTCCACTGACAACCAACTTAAAAGGCCAATATAATATTCATTTTACTATAGAATGAAATTCACAGCGTGAGTAGTAAAATAATGTCAGAGCTACCATGAAACTGCAGTTGCATGTTGGGGGCTGTGACTTTTAAAAGTTTAATCACTAAATGGATTCACAGAGAGGAACATGCAGAGCAGCTTTGTGCTTCAGCAACATCCTGTGGTCATTAAGGATGTCCAAGAGCTGTGGCTGGACAAGGAGAAGGCAAAGGCACAGAGGAACACTGGTGTCACATGCCCTGCTGAATATTTTCCTTTAGAAGGCAGGTTTCAATCATTACTGTGCTAATGCCCCACTCTCCTAAGCCTGATTAGGACAGACATTCCACATGCTGAAGGTGGTGGAATTCCTAAGTCACCTGGGTCGCTTCTGGGTGAAATAACAATTACTGGCAATTCAGCTCAACAAGGCCTACAAAAAGAAAGCCCTAAAAGACACCCCTCAGCCCAATGGTGAACATATCACACGGATAATCCTAAAACTCTTCGCAAAAAAAACTTGTAATAGGTATTAGTACTCTCATAAAGCACTGCAGTGCTTTGTGCTTAATCCTTGAATAGACACTGGTAGAAAAGCCATACTCAATTCAAAAATTTCTACTGCAAATTCCAGCTCAGCTACTACTCCTGGTTTTTAAAGGATATATATATTTCAAATATACATAACAGTAGATTTAACTATCAATGAAAAATTTAAATCACATGCCAAAACAGCATGCAAAATAATAGCATACGAACTTTAAATGTGTGTATTTTGCAGTTTTTAGCATAACCATTTATTTTACAAAAGACCTACAGATTAAATACAAAGTACACTATTAGTTTTAGGCACAAGAACAACCCATTTTTTATGCCTTGCCAGAAATAATGACTAATTAGGCCAGCACCACCCTGCAGTCATTTCCATAAATCTTGCCTTTACATTTAAATCACAACAAGAAGAAAACTGACTTAACAACAAGAGCATATTTCTCATTAAAGTTTTCTTAAAGCAAGATCAGGACAAGAAATTACTCTGTGAAGTCAACAAGCTGATACTATTGTTTATTTGGAGAACTTTAACTCAGACCAAATACAAAGCTGTACTCAGAAATTTGCTGTATTAAACTGCAATCCTGCAGTCAGCCAGCGAAAACTTTCAACTAGGAAATCACAAAACACAGAATTTCAATGGATTTCTTGTTTTGCAAAGTCATCTCACAGCATATTCCTTGTGTAAACCTTGAAAAGAACCAGATTATAGAAGACGCAGTATATTCAACTACTCATTGAATTTTTGTTTTCTGGCATATTTGTATGTAAAGTAAATATTAAAGCAGAAAGATACAGAGGAAATACGATTCAGATGAAATGAGGAGCTGTACTTCAGTTAAGACTATCATTTTTAAATGATGGGAATTAAGGTGCTTCTGAGAAATCACTTGTTTAAATGTAAGTACTAGGCAAGATGCTTATAAAAACACCTTATTTTCACAATGCAACAGAGACTTGATTTCTATTTTTTTACAAAGGTGTCACCTGCTAAATAAACACCAATAAAACAGATTCAAGATTTACATAGTCACATACTCCACAATAAGGTTATTACACACAACTGAGGTTAGATTTTTTTTCCTCCCCCAAAACTGATTGGAAAGAACAGGAAAAAGTGGGATATTTTTCTAAGAGGTGGTCTAGAAATGCAGCTAAGTCACACCACCACTGCTCTGGTTAATCATCCATTCTGAGTTTTAAGCAATCCCAAACATTTCCTTTTTCGTGTATGCATCAAGGTTTGTGATATTCTGGAAGTTCTTCCATACAATGGCTTTACAACGGGTCTGTTTCTAATATGTCTATTTTATTAGGCTTTAGGAGGATTAACCAAAATTCTCAGTTCTTGAGGAAAACAAGGCATGGCAACGGCGAGGTCTTCAGCCTTCATTCCAACACGCTTGACCGCTGAATCCTGCCAGGGTGAGTCATGCCCAACACAGGACATGGATTCCATCCCAAGAAGGAATAAAACACTGCATCATATTAAATCTGCATCCAATTACTTAGGCGTGAACTCAAAGGGTGTTTTTATCTCAATGACAGCTTCTAAAAACAACTGTGAAAGAAATCTTGCACTCTGGATGGTTTTTTATCCATCCAAGACCATGACCACCACACATTTTCTGTTGCCAGAGGCATGGCCAAAGTGACCTTCTTAAGAACCACTGCTGCACCTCCAAGGAGAAAACATTCCCATGGTACTTAGGGCAATTTCATACTTGTACCATTGAGCATCAGTAACACAGACAACCTGCTGTACAAACAAGCACTGACTGCCCAAAAATAATCTTGGAACAAAACTGGAAAACAGCATGTGAAGCCGCACTGGTCACAGTGTTGTAGAGCCACAATACCTACAGATGTTTTCAGATGCAATACTAATTAAATTCCCCTTTTTTTGGTCACCCTAACATTTTTTTCACAACAATTCAGCAAATCTACAACTCAGCAAATTACATATGTAATATATTTTGCACGTTTGATTATATGCAAACCTATACACACACAAATATTTAAATCAAAGTTGCTTATACAAGATCAACTTACTTCGGGATTTACGTATCACAACTGTTTGTGTTCTGTCTTTTGACCCTAAAAAAATAATTATTCAGGGGGAAAAAAACCAAACCACACTTAGTGTCTGGCCTTGCCTGTTTTCCTCCAACTTCTGTATTTCATTATTAGTGTTAAATACTTCACTGTTAATTTTAGACATTCCTCCAGTTCTTATTTGGACATCAAAGAGCTACTCATACCCAAAATACCAGCAATCTGAAATACTGGCTTCCCTACTTATTGTCATTTATAACTTGAAAAGATCTTTGATTTCTTGCCTGCAGGAAATACTGCTGATCAAAAATAAAAAATATATATGTTCCCATGAATTCCTATAGATGGGGTCCAGGATTTAGGATAATAGACTGGAGACATGGTTTTCAGATTTACATCTCCTACTCTGCCTGGTGCTTCACACGTTTATTTTTACTTTCACATCTGACATGCAGCAATATGGCCAGCTAAGGTGCACGTTTAAGATATCCTTTGATATAAATCCATGGAGAAGTGAAATTCACACCGGGTTCTGTGTCCTTGCAGCACTCAGGCCCCGCTTCCCCACCGATAACTGCTCTGCTTACGGATGGCTGGGAGCAGCCCAAGGCTGGCTCTCCACAGCCCCTCGTTAACAATTCTGCCATCAAAGATTAAAGTGATTTTCCTGCTTTACAAACTTGGTAGAGAACATTTCTCACATACAAATGGCAAAAAAAACCCACCATGGTAGCCAGCTTTTTTTCTTTCTGCAATGCCTGCTGCATGAGTTCCTAACAGCCTTGAGTATACAGAGTTTGCACTTCACTTTTGCCATTTTTTTTTTAAATTAAAAATAATAGTGAGTTATACAACTAATTCCAAACAATGAGAGACTCACTCTGTTCAAGTCAGCAAATCATTTGCTTTGGGTTTGTTACTACTCCCACTACGTGACAGCTCCTGTCTCAAGCAGTGGAACAGTCAACATTAAGATGCTGTTATTTATACCAAATATCACAGAACAGAATCCTTAAATAGTTCAGGTTGGAAGGAAACTTAAAGACCATTTCTTCCAACTCCCTGCCATGGGCAGGGACACCTTCCACTAGACCAGGTTGCTCCAAGCCCTATCCAGCCTGGCCTTGAACATTTACCACTACTATAACTAAAAATAACACACATACCACTAAAAATCAAACCTTAAAATATCTTTTCAGTGTATTTCTCTACAAGAGAACACACTTCTGTTCACACAGGATTGTATATGGTACATATGTGAACCCAATTTTTATAGAAACAGCAGTTACCACATTTATTTAACCAGGTAACATCTCAAGTCTATGGACAAGACTTCCTCACTTCAACTGGAAGAGACAATTCAAGACAGTATTCCACATTAAATATTTGCTCAACAGCTGCAGGAGAGACGCCTTACCCCCATGGCTCTGCAATCTGGACTATATGGAATTGTTTTGGATAAACATATATCCTGATCTCGTGAAGCCAAACAATGAGATGCACGTATATTTTATTTCTTTCCGGTAAGTTAGAGTCCACCTTACAGATAGCAAGGAATTTAAACACAGCAAACGCTTCTAGAACTACTGGCCTTATCTATCGTGCTTGGTGTTATCACAGCTTCCAACAGCCATTCGGGTTTTGCACAAGGAGCTGACTCCAGGAACCCTGAGTGAAGCAAAGTACACTAGGAAAGTGCTGTTTTGATGACAAAATCATCTATTTAGACACTTTCACCAGCGCAGGACACATTGATGAGAGACCACAAACCTTCACTGCTCTGATCAAAACAGAAAATAACAAAGTCAATACTGTAAATTAGGACAGAGGCCCAAAATGCTCAAGGCATGCGGCTCTGAGCTATGGGCTCAAAGCACTTTGCAGTCACAGGGTGTAGAAAACATTTATAAAAAGCTAAACCAGGAACTTTTTGTTTTCATATTCTCAAATTTTATTGAGCAGAAATGTTTGAGGATAGTTTATTGCTTTTACCGGCCACTCCAAAATGGGCCTCCAGCCAGCTAGGTCTTTAAAATATGTCTATATCTCTGCTTTTAAAACAACATTAAGGAAGTTGTATAACTTCTACACTGGAGTCTGAGTGACTTAGCAGCAAAAGCAACAGGTTTCAGCTGTAACACAGGCACTTTGCAAGCTACAGGGCACCACTTCTGCAACAGCACCTGTTGCACTTGGTATTGATCCTAATGCAGGCAAGAGACCCCACAAGGGTTAATTAACAAGTGTTTAACTCATGGCAAATCCCAGGAGACTGAAATTCAGGTGTACCAGAATTCAAACAATGCATTTTATCAGCTGAGGGAGGAATCTGGTGCTCCGTTTGTAAAGTACCAACACCCTGAGCTGAGCAGAGTTTTCTTCCTAGGCTCCACTGCCACTATCGATCATTAAAGGGGGAAATTGACCAGGAAGTTCATAAACAAGTCAACTACAAAACATACTTGTATATTGAAATGTAGTATTTATATTTGTAAACACCAAGGTGTTCACACTATGTTGAGAATAACCTTCACTTTTTTATATACATACAAACCCAAAAAATAAGCACTGATTTAAAAATCCAACACGGCCTTAATTAATTTGTGCAACCTGGATTCACAGCATTTAAACTGACTATAGTACACCTGGACTTTCAAGAAGAGGAAAAAAAGATGAGGCAAGACTACAGTCTACATTAGGCCTTGAAAGCCTCAATTAAAATTTAAAATTGGACTTTGTATAGAGGCTCTTTACATAAAAACCCTGTCATGGTTAAGATTTAAGGTTAACAGAGTCCAATAAAATAGCTCTATTGAATTATGCCAAGCCATTGTTATAACCCCCCCTAAAATCTGCTACTCGACTTTACCTGACTATTGAGCTCAACTCTGAACCATAAATTAAGCTTCAAACTCTTTCCTACGCTTCTTAAAAAAGAAAAAAACCGAAGTGCTTTTGCACCCTAAAAGGCTTCTCTCCTCCAGTCTGCTACTCCAGTCACCGCAGTCATGTGTTAAAAGATTTGTGCAGACCTGCCAAGTCCCATTCATCCCAGACGCGCTTTCCTGAAGTTGGGATGTGTTTACAAAGTGTATTTAAGCAGCTCCTCTGCGGCAAAGTGTTCTGTCCCATGGCATTCTTAGCTTAAAATAATAAAACCGATATCTTAAACACATGCATTTTGTAAAAACAGTACTTTCAGTGTTTTTATTTTTCTTCTTCTTCTATAAAGCTTGATGGAACGCCAAAACTAAGGGCGCAATTTTTCCAGATAGCTTTACCGGCAGAACTACTTATGCGTATAAACATTTTAATTTTGACACTTGAATAAAGCTGGGCTCAGATTTTGCCGCTCCCTTTCACTGCTCACGAAAAGCAGCCCCTGCCCTGCGCACCTCGCACGTCAAAACAAAAGGGCAAAAGAGCAGCGTCTGTGAGAAACAGCCTCCCCACGGGCGCTCCGAACGCCCGGGCCCCGGCCGTGGCTGCGGCGCGGTTCCCCCGCGGGCCCAGGCCGGGCCAGGCCGCGCTGCCC
>VZTE01005949.1:1465971-1496258 GCA_013397775.1 Eulacestoma nigropectus | reverse complement strand
CCTGCTGCCGAGCGCCCGCCCCGCTGACCCCTTCCCTCCCTCCCGGCTGGCGCGGGCGGCCCCGCTCCTCACCCCACCCCGAGGGCGCTCACCTCCTCCTCTTCCTCCTCCTCCTCCTCACTCCCTCCTGGAGACCGTCGGCACCGACGCGCCGGCGTCCCGGCCCCTCCCTCAGCTCAGCGCCGGCCCCCCCTTCCGCCCCGCCGCCCGGGGACCCTCCCTGCCCGCGGGGACGGCGGGACGGGCCCCGGGGGCTGCGGCGGGGGCAGCCCGGCCGCGGGGAGCAGGAACCCAGAGGGAAGTGATGGAGCGGGAAACAAACCGTGCGAGGAAGGCGATGAGCCCCTCTGCGAGAGTTTTAGGAGCAGGGAGGGGTGGGAGGAATAAATAACGAGGAGCTATGCACCAGGTGGGCTACATAAAAACAATTAGAAAGAAGATGGTTTTCTGGGAGAAGCAGCTGAAAAGAGTGACAATCAGGGCTGTTGCCAGTTAGATATGAGTAGGAGGTGTGTGTTTTTTCCGTATCTCGAGCCTTTTCAGGTGATGCAGCTCCTGGGAGGGGCTCAGCAGGTGTTATAGAATCATCATAGATTCGTAAAATGGTTTGTGTTGGAAGGGACATTGTAGACCACCTCGTTCCAACCCCCTGCCAGGGCTGGGAACACCTGCTAGACCAGGTTGCTCCAAGCACCATCCAGCCCGGCCTTGAACACTTCTAGGGATGGGGGAGACACAACTTCCCTGGACAACTTGTTCCAGTGCCTCACCACCTTCCCAGTAAAGAATTTTTTCCTAATATCTAGTCTAAAACTGCTCTCTTTGAATTTGAACCCCTTCCCCCTTATCCTGTCACGACATGGTCTTGTAAGTTGTGTCCCATTTTTCCTGTAAGTTCCCTTCAGACACTGGAAGCTCACAATGAAACCACCCCAAAGCCTTCTCTTTTCCAGGCTGAACAATCCCAATTCTCACAGCCTCATCTCACTGGAGAGGTGCTCCATCCCTCTGATCAACTTGGTGGCCTCCTTTGGAGGTGTAATTGTCACAGGCAGGTATATCGACTCTCTTTTTGGCCACAGTGAGTAGCAAACCTTCCCAGCAAAACTACTTTAGGGGAGAAATGTTTTGTCACATTGGCTCAGATTAGCGTGGTGTTACCTCTGGTATTTAGACAGAAACATTTATATATATATATATTTTTTTTTTAATAGGATGTCAAAATGAGTAACACCTCAAAATGAGTGACAAAGCAGAATTTCCAAAGAGTACAGCTGTGAGAAGCATCAACACCAGGAACTTGAGGATTATGTATTTTTTTTCCTACTCTGGCTAATCAGTGGTTATGAAAGGGTGACGAGAAGGCTGATTTGCATGAGAAATACCCTTAGATAATGCAGCGTTTTTTTTCACAAGTTTTTAGGTTCAAAAATCCTAGTAAAGTTGTTTTGCGATAGCTTTCCACTGTCCTGCACCTCTGAATTCCTGACACTGCCAAGCTATGGAAATGTGAAAATGTCATGAAGCAGACAGTTCTTCATGGGTTTTACCTAGGCAGAAGTGGTAAGACCCGAAAATCTTTTAATATTTAACATGCACATTATAAATAATTTTATAAGGTTGTGTCTTTCAGACAGGGTGACAGATGAGGAGGCCTCCAGTCCAGCTGAATAATTTGCCCCTGGCATGTGCTGGAACGCAGACAAACAGGATGTTTTATCCCCAATTTATGGATAGAAAAATTGAGGCAAGGAAGTGAAGGCATTTATTTTCCAAGTGTAGAAGTGCTCATTTGTAAGCAGGCAATTTAAGCTTGAACTTTTTTTTTTTCCCTTTTTTTTGGGGAAAAGGACCGTGTATATACAGTTCCCATTGAAACTACACTTGAGGCACCCAAGCAGAAAGACTTTGGCCATACTCTTTTGGGGTCCTGCAGCCCTAATCCCATGTTCTAATTGGCCAGTAATCTGTGGACAGATATTGTAACAGTTCCTTTAGAATATTTTTTCTACTTCTCACTCATTTGCATACTAATGGCATAAAAATAGGCACTTCCTGCCAGTAATTAGTTGGAGCCCAGAATTTAAAGAAAGAAAAACACCACAGCATTATGGTAGACGGATGGTACTGAGGAAGCTGCAAAAAAGAGTCACTTCTCTGGTGCTCAGAAAGTGCCTTTAATTTACAGTTCAAGGCTGGCAACTCTGTTACCTCTGTGTGACAGGGATTAACTGTTTTCTTGGCCTAATAACTTTGCCTCTAATGAGCCCCACTAACTTTTTTCATGGCAAATCACTCGATCTGTCCTGCACCCAGGCTCGCTGCTGTAAAATGTTTTTCTTTTTTTGCCTTTTTCCCAGAAGGAATAATGCTAGCACTGGAGTCTGTGAGTGGAGTTCCTTGTGGATCACCATGACTCAGACCAGCACAGAGGCTGCTCAAGGGTTCTTCACCTAATGAGGCACCGTGAAACCCATACCACATCAAGTCATGTGAAGTTCTAGGTTAAAAGAGCCCTTTAGGAGCTTCATGTAAATGTGGGGTTATTTGACTTCTCACATGTAGGCCATGGACTTGAGTGCAAATCAGGTTGGTGATAGCTGGAAATTTTCTGATATAGCAACTTTTGGGTTTACATATCATAGAATCATGGAACAGTTTGGGTTTGAAGGGACCTTAAAGATCATCCAATTTCAAGTAACTTCAGTGAGACGATGGAAGTTTATTTTGCTGCTTTCATTCCCCTAACCTCTGGAGATCCTGAGTACATGGAGCTCCTAGAGTGGGTCTGGCAGAGGATACAAACATGATTGAGGGGCTGGAACATCTCTGTTACGAGGAAGGGCTGAGGGAGCTGGGGCTGTTCAGCCTGGAGAAGAGATTGCTGAGAGGGAACCTCACCAGTGTCTATCAGCATGTGCAGGAAGGGGTCAGAGCATGGACCAGGTTCTGCTCTGTGGGGCCGAGCACAAGGAACAGGAACTGCTGCCCAGGAAGTTCTACCTGAATATGAGGAAGAACTTCTTCCTTGTGCAGTGAGCAAGCACTGGAACAGAAACCAGAGA
Organism: Eulacestoma nigropectus; assembly: GCA_013397775.1. Taxonomy (NCBI): domain Eukaryota; kingdom Metazoa; phylum Chordata; class Aves; order Passeriformes; genus Eulacestoma; species Eulacestoma nigropectus. Next base: position 1,493,193 of record VZTE01005949.1, on the reverse strand, counting down.
GGCTGTGGAGTCTCCCTCACCGGAGATATCCCAGAACCATCTGGATGCAATCCTGTGCCATTGCTCTGGAATGACCCTGCTTGAACAGGGATGTTGGACAGATGACCCGTTGTCCCTTCCAGCCTTACCCATTCCGTAATTCTCTGAGAAAAATATTAAAGATTACGTTCTCCAGGACTATCAGACTGACACCTTCAGCAAAGAATTAAGAGCAGAAACTCTTCCCATGATATTACTTAGAAGAAATTCCAGCAATTACTGTTCCACCTACAATTGGACGATCTCCAGTGATGCAATCTAAAACTATATACCTTTATCTTGTTTACCTATTTCAATAGCAAAGTAATTATTAATAAAAATTTCTCTAATACATTGATTGTAACGATCAGTTTCTTTAGAGTCACTCTTCTCAAAGAACCATGGGATGGATCCATTAAAGGGTGTTTGTGCTGCTTAAGGCTGAGACCTGCAATGCAGAGTAAATGTTTGGTTCCCTTAACAGGACCCAGAATCATAGAATAGCTTGGGCTGGAAGGCACCTTAAAGACCATCCAATTCCAATCCCCCCTGTGATGGCCAGGGACACCTTCCACTAGGCCAGGTTGCTCCAAGCCCCATCCAGGGCTGGTCTTAAACACTTTCAGGGATGGGGCAGCCACAGCTTCTCTGGGAAACCTGTGCCAAGGCCTCCCCACCCTCACAGCCAATAATTTCTTCCTAATATCCAATCTGAACATAACTTCTTTCAGTTTAGAACTCTTCCACCTTGTTCTGTCATTCCAGGCCCTTGTCCAGAGTCCCTCTCCAGATCTCCTGGAGGCCCTTTAGGCACTGGAAGCAGCTGTAAGGTCTCCTTGGAGCCTTCTCTTCTCCAGGCTGAATAACCCAGCTCTCTCCATTTCTGGAGATGCTCCACCTTTCTTACACCTTTTTGTTTTCCCTTCCCATGCATCCCACTTCGTTGCTAATCTTAATGTCAGGCATGTGCCAAACTCTCTATTACATTGTGCTGAACTTAGAAGTGAACTTGTGTCGCCTTTTTTTTTTTTTTAATCTTGAAAAGCAAACCTTGTGAAGCTTGTATCCAGCAGAACTATAGTGCCAGAAAGTATTTTCCTGAAAACTTTGAGACTGTAGCTTATTAAAGCACAGATCCTTAAGATGATTGGGTCTATTCCATTAGTAGATTTATAAAGTGTGCAGACTGGATAAACAACAGTGACAGCTTGGGGAAGTGTATGCACCTGTTTATTAAAAAGACGTTAACAAGGGCAAATCTAAAATAAGAACATGCACCACAACCCAATTTTCAGCAAATTTTTATGCATGCCTACACTTAAGGTTACCAATGTTATTGGCAATTTCTCTCTCTCTTTTCTCTCTCAGAAGTACACGGCAACTGATGAGCACGGAGCATCTGTGGCAAAGGAAAAAAACACCATCTTCAAATTTTGAGGAGCAAACATGACCCTTTCTTTTTCTACTGTTTTCCACCCACATTCAGTTAGTGTGAGAGAAGAAAGAAAATTAAAAAAAAAAAAAAAAAGGCAGAAACATTTTCTTTGCAGGGAAGGACTGAAGAATGTATTGTTCTCTCATTCGCAAGCAAGCGCTTTCATCACCTCTACTTTCATTTTGCTCTACATCATAAGTGACAGCAAGTTTTCTATATTTTACTGGTATAGCTTAGAAGGGGTCACGATTCTAAAAGTTCTCCTGCAGAACTGAGTCTTCTGTTTGGATGTATGCAAATTCTACAGCGCTTATGCCACTTGTACTTTGCAGATAGGTATAAGCATATGCAAAAATGGAGATTATATGTGTGCATGCAAGTTTTCAGAATTAATCAACCAAGAATGTACAAAAACTACAAATGCTTTGCTGAAATTTGGCTCAAAATAGATTTATGAATTAGCCTGCTATAGCAGCTTTCACTCAAAGTTGCTAAATACACTCAATTTTTATAAATAATTAATAACTCATAAGATTTGCATGATAATGAGGCTTGGAGCAACCTGGTCTCGTGGAAGGTGTCCCTGCCCATGGCAGGGGGGTTGGAAGGAGATGATCTTTACGATCCCTTCTGACTGAAACCATTCTATGATTCTATGAAAATACTGTTGTCCCAGAATAGCATTTTAACAATATATCCCAGTCTTGGGAGGATCTCTTGGTGCTTATGTCTATTCACAGTTGCTGTAGTGGTGTTTTTTATAAGGATAAAGTGCTGCCAGCCTGGAGCCCCTACAGGATTAGATCTTAATCCCCAAAGATATGTAAGTGCTACCACCTCCTTTTGAGAGATTGAAAACAGGAAACTACATGGGTTAATAAAGGAGTAAATAATTAAGATTTAGGCTCCAAACTTGTCAAGTGTATTGCAAGCACAGTCACAAACCCTTCTTGGAGTCACTTTCATGTCAGTAGTTGATGGGAATATTTTTGAAGACAAGTCAAAGCCCTGGACCTGACTGAGTCCTGTGTTTCAGTGTATGGCCAGGGTGTAGAATACATCCCTCAAACACATCTGATTACTTCTGTTATTATGAGCTGAAGCAAAGAGTCCTTGAACATTTCTCACAATTCAGCAGTCAAAAAAAAAGCAATGTTTTACTTCAGTCTACCTTTTACTAGAGCTGAGTACAATAGGATGTGATTATTTTAGGAACATTAAAAATATCTACTATCTTCCTCCCATGCTAGGTAGAATAGTAGTCTGAAGTAGTTTTGCTTTGTAATTTTCTAGAACGAAGGATTCTGACTTAACCAAACCTCTTCAGAAGGAAGCTGGCTGATATTATCTTACTTCCCTCTTTTCTTACTGTGGAATTGTTGAGAGAATGCCAGTTGTTGCTACTTGTCATCACAACTTTCTAGTCCATATTACTGCTCGTTAGGGGCAATAAATATTAACCGGCAGACTACTTAAAACTGACCAGTGTGCAGAATTTGAGTGCGTAGGTAATAACATGAAGACATTGTAAATCTGGGTTTGCATTCATTATTTAATTGCACACACACGAAATCCTGCCTTCTGAAAAACAATTCTCCTTTATTTGTCTTCATGATATTTGCTCAGCAAATTTTTTAAATATTTTTTATTTCTTGGATGTTACACTATACAAGGGAATGTCTCTGCTTCTCTTTGAGGGGATTGCAGAAAATCGTGGACACAAGGTATTGCCAAAAGTGGGAAAACTGGGGATTGCAGGATAAAATACCAAGGATGGTGATCACTAAGATACTTTTGGCTCCAAACAGGTCTGTTTCATCCCACATGCACAGTTATAAAAGTGTATAAGGTACTGTGTTTGCTGAACTGGATGAATGGATCCCAGGGTTGGTCCTGCAGACAGTGGATGTGTTGAGGGATGAGCACAGGTTTCAGAGCTGCACAGGGCCCACTTGCTCTGCTAGGAATGAGCTAATGTACAGCTGATTCCTCTCTGGGGGAAACTTTGATTCTGGGTTTCAAAGAGGACCCTTTCAGTATTCCTAACGATTTTTTTGGCTACAAAGCCTGGCAGTCGTATAGAGTTGTTGGGGACTCTGACACCGAAGAAGTGTAGCCTAAAGAGCTGGAGCAAAAGATTTCATACCACTGCTGCCCAATACTCAAAAAGGCAGTGGTATAAGTACACCCCCCCCAAAAAAAAAAAAAAAGTCAAGCTCTGTGAGCAGATTAACAAAGCTGTTTGCTATTATGGACAAAAGCTGCAGGGGAAAAAAAAAAAAGAAGAGGAAATGGGCTGTATTACTGTGAGTTGGCACAGAAATGAAATACCAGGCTGCAATTTATGTATAGTAATTGTTCACGAAGCATTCTTTGGGTTTTGATAGTGACTCATTGTGTTCTTTCTGACCTTTGATGTACAGGATGGGCTGCTAGAAGACAGAGGAAGCCACAGTAAGAATATAAAACTTTATTAACTTAAGATTTTGTTGGTTTGTTTGCTTGTTTTTTATTATTGCTCATTGGTAGGTAGTATCTCTGGAAAAGACAAACAGAGGCATTTACCTTGAGTCCTCATGGGTTTTGCCATCTCTCCCAGGCTTTTGTAGTTGAACAAACAGTTGAAAAATAGCTTTGGTTTTAAAAAGGAAATTTGCTAAACAATTGGTTGCTGACGTTGATTACTGAGTTCTGAAAAATAAGATAACTGATTGTAATACTATTGTGTTAGTAGCCCAGGTAATGAGCAGTATAAGCCCTGCTCTATACAAGACACACAGAAAAGTTATCAAGAAGATATTCTTCAGAGTGAATATTTTATGTTTTAAAGAAAATTATGGAAAAAAGCTTCCATAGAGTCATCAGAGTAGACACAACAGACTCTTCAGCACCGTTAAGTTCCATTATGTAAATCCACAGTGATGTAAGCCAGACACTGTCAAGTTTGATACGCCCCAAATTTGACCTAATTAGCCATTTGGTTGTTACTTTTTTCAAAGCTTGTGCAACTCAGCTCGGTTCAGGATATAGATGCTAATTGAACACGTAACCTACAGGTGCTAAAGAATCCTTACAAAGGAAGGCCTATCCTATTAGGAATGCAAGTCAAGGCCCGGGGTCATCAGCTCGGGTGGTGGGGATGGGAAAAGAAATCCCATCTACAGCTCTGTTCACATGACCATGTTATTTCCAGGAGTGAAATTCAAATTCAGGGTAAACCAATGCAACCTAATAGAGATTTGCCAACTGAAGCCGCTCGGGCTTCAGGGAAAGGACATTTCTTTAAGCTTTTAGAAAGCTGAGACTCTATGAGGCAAAGCCTGAAGTGGTTTACTCCACCCTCAGTAACAAACACACCCCTGTGCAAGCCATAACTGGAATTTTCTCTTGTTCATAAACCCACCAGGTGATCTGTAGGTGCCTACATGCTGCTGCATGACTTATTCCAGCTTTGCCTTTCACCTTTCCCCTCTCTGTCCATGTGCCCCCAGCCTGAGATCATCATCTTTACACTCAAGTCCTCTTCCCACCCATTTGCCAAGCAGGAGTGCAGTAACCTTTTGTCGTGACTACACCTTGGCCCAGATGCTGCAATGTAAACACTCTATCTCTGCTGCTGTTTCCCCGCAATCCCCTAACCAAAATGAAACGAGATAAAAAGAGCTGCACAGCCTCTGAGTTTCCTGGCTTTTATCTTTTTATACCAAAGCCTTTGTGTTAATTTTGCATAACTATTTTTACATGAGGAATAATATCCTGAATTACTGCTATCACGTGCACTTAAGAATCCCACCTCACCATCCTCAAGTCATCTGGCAACCTGATAGTGTTTCCTGCTCCTTCCCTCACATCAGCGCTGCAGAGAGCTTTGCTAAAAGTTTCACATCTGAAAAAGCAGATGATTTGGCAACACCTTCCTATAGATTTTTTTTTTTTTCTTAAAGAAGTGTGCCTGTCTTTGAGTAAACTTTTCTTTCCAACTGTTCTTTTTTGTCAGCTTGCCAGCTCAACTTCTAGCATTGTTCTGCAGAGATTGCTGTAAGGAAAAATGAAAGAGAAGAGAAAGGTAGAGAACTGGGGGAAAGGGAAAAAGGGTTCAGAGGGCATTTAAAGCCTGGGGAGCCTAGCATGGAAAGGGAGATAGGCTTAGGAAACAGGGAATAAAATGGTGGAATGAGAGATAAAACAAAAACATAAAGGATAAGGGATTAGAGAGATAAGGAGTTCAAGAGATGAAATGTGAATAAAGGAAAACAAGAAAAATAAGGATGAAAGGAAAGAAGTGACAGGAGAAAGACATGTAAACAATTAAATAGAAAAATATTCGGTTTATTTTAGTGAAAGAAAATTATGGTATCTTTATTATTCTCTGGTTTACTAGTTCAGAGGAATTTTTCAAACTAAGAGCTGACACTTGGATAGTATTACTGAACAATGATAAATATAAGCCTTGCAGTGGTTGAATTAACCCATTCTGAATTTGTTTGATTAATATGAATTCAGACAGCTAAAATTTGGGTAAGAAAAGCAACGAAAAATGTTAACAACTGCAATACAAAGTGCAGATCTGGAAGAACTCTTCCCAATATTCGCAGTTAAATCCATCAACTCGATGATAATCACTCCAGCACAGAGTGGCACACTGCAGATTAGTACCAGAGGTGAAGAGAGCAAAAATATTTGAAATCAGTGCTGGGCTCAAGTTTCAGCATTGCCCACTGACCGGGAGGAAATTGCTCAAGATCACCATTTGTCTGTGAAAATATTTCAGAATATTTTTTTCCCCATAAATGTATTTATCGTAAGTGTTATCAGGTCTCGGTTTCTGCCTGAGCTGTTCACATAGGTCACATAATGTGGTGGAACCCAGATAATATTGCTTGTTTTCCCTGGTTGTCTGAGCACATATCATCAGGAAACTGAAATTTTGTCAAACCATTTGTTTGACAAAATTTCATTTTGTTTTTTGATGTTTTTTTCACAGAAAGGCTATGTATACCTACAGGTCTAAAGGCATCACCAAAAAACCGAAACAAAAAACCCAACAGTTTTTGTGCTTGACTCTGGCTGGAAGTCACCAAACATCTTAACTAAGTTAAGCCACCGTCCTTCCCTTTCCAATACCCTTAAACTTGCATAAAATTGTTCAGATCTATAAAGGAAGGTGTTCCTTGAGGTCAGTTACTTGACATATAAAATTTTTTTCTGCCCATGTAGCTCCGAAGGCTTCTGAGCGGATCTGAGTCTGTTGTGAAGGTTTCTGAAGACACAATCAAGGTGTTGCACATCTCTTTTCCTTATACTTGATAGGACAATCTCCCAACAGGATTTCTTCCCCCAGAGCATCCACAGAGAAATGAAAACGAAGTCTCTAATGATTGCCCATCCCTCTTCTGGTGCCGTCCAGGCCTGTTAATTCTGTCAGAGGGAGAGGAATCTTAGGATTTAGAGGTTTGTTTCGTTTAAAGGTTTGTTTCAGCACAAATCACGAGTTAGTCGATGGAAAACTGGATTTACTTGAAAGCAGAAAAACCACACTAAAACAGCCCTAAAACAACCCTGTTCCAACCCTGTGAACCCGAACTGAGCAGCCTAAAGCACCTAAGAGCCGTAGGAAGCAGTTGTGTATTTACAGAAGGACCCAAGCCTTACATCCTCTCCTGAAGTATTTGAGGGATTGCAATGAGAAACCACCAGTAACAAACAGCAATTTAAACATCCTAAATTACATTGTGTAAAGTCTCAGCTTGCCAAATGCCTGAATGAAAAAGGATGTGGAAGATGGGCTCTCCTTCATTCTAATTCAACCCAGATTCTGGGATTATCTGTTAAAAATAGGACATTTTCTATTCTCTAATAATAATAATTTTCCATAGACAGCTGTTGATGTGCCCATAGGTTCACAATAGCTCTTTTTGCAGTGGATTGTAATAACAACTTCTCCAACTCTGTCTTTGAATTCAGGGCTGTATGAGCTATTCACAGCAAGCACTTTAATCAGTGAATTTCAGCTTTTATTCTGACTTTGGATTGTTATTAATGCTACACGCAGACATTTGATATAAATAAACTTTGCCCCAGTGATTTGTTCACAACATGTTTTCGCAGCAGAGTTTCAATATCCATTATTACCGTTGCACAACTGCTCACCTTGGCTGACCAGGGTTGTTTGTTCTGGGAAAGAAGCAGTCACCAAGAGGAAATCCATGTCGTGGGGCCGTGATGGTCCGATGGATAAGGTGTGCTCAGTTTAAGTTAGGAGGAGCAAGATCACAAGAGTAAAGAGGTTTTTAGGACTATTTTAATATTTCCGTTCCTGTTCCCTTGACTCAGACCTTGCTTGTAACATCGCTATGAGAACAAAGAGGCCACTTGAATGTTATAGGCTGAGGTCAAATTGAAAATTAATGATCTCTTATCACATTCAGACAAAGCTCCAGCTGCAAAGGGTGGGGTTGGGTGCTTTTCTGGTTTATTTAATAGCCACTGAATCAGGGCTCTGAACAGGGCTTGCCTAGTTAGAGCTGCAAAAGATGAGCTCACATGCCATTTTCCAAGTCCCTCAGCCGTGCCCACACCAGGGCCTGGCCTGGCAGTCCTTTACATGGCTGGTGTCTTCCAGGAGAGCAAACGGAGTGCAAGTTCAATATCTTAATGAAACAAATGTCAGGCATTTGTTTTATATGAATAAAACATCTTTGGCATAAACTGCGGTGAAAAACAAATTCCAAAAAGGTTGTAAATCAGAATTCAGCTTTCAGGGCGCTAAAATGTGTGTATGAAGAATTATGCTGAAGAGCCAGCTCTATCTAAACTAAATCGTTTGGCAATGCCCTGTCAGCGCGGGAGAAAATGGATGTAATGTGCACATATGCACGAGGAGTGACTCAGAATGATGTACAAGTGTTACTGTATCTACTCCAAAAGAAATACCTGGAAGTCAGGAAATACGGCTCCACGGTTCAGCAGATTTTTCTGAGGATAGATGTTCTGGTTTTGAAACTCTGGTTTTTCCCCAGAGTGCTGTAAAGATGTCTCATGCAAACAAATACAGTCTGGGTCAACCGATATCTCTGGGACTATTGCACAAACTATAGTTTTATTTGGTATTTATGGGAGAAGAGTTTCAGGAGAAAAACATGCCTGCTGGCAGCTTAAGGGCCGAACAATAGATTGATATCCATAGGTCCTGGAGCAAGACCTGTAGCCTAAACACACGCACATTAATCTATATGTAAGTCCAGGCATTTCCTTAAGTAGTCACAACAGTTTAATTGCCTATGAATATTCATATAAATGAGGTTTGTTTGGAAGAGGGGCAGCAATCTCGAATACTTGTACCAATCTCTATTCAAGCGGAGAAATCATCTGAAGTCTCCGGTTTCCTGTTTATAAGAGCTGAGGCTGCCCAGACAAAACACAGCAGCAGGAACAATAGCACAGGGCTTGGATGACTCTTATGGCACCTCTGAGACCGGGTTGTCTCAACTGAAGGTAACATCACTCCAATTTACAACCCCAGAGCTGGAGCTGGAAACCTCAGGATGACCTGCTGTGTGTTTGTAACGTCGGTGCTCCAGTGCAGAATGAAAGGGCACCAGAGAGACTTGGAACGGTTTGAGTTGGAAGGCACCCTTAAATGCCATCTAGTCCAACACCCTGCCGTGGCTGAGGACACCTGCCACTATCCCAGGTTGCCCCAAACCTCATCCAAACTGGCCTTGAGCACTTCTAGAGATGGGGCACTCACAGCTTCTCCGGGCAGCCTGTGCCAGGGCCTCACCACATTCACAGCCAAGAATTTCTTCTTAATATCTAGCCTGAATCTACCCTCCTTTAATTTAAAGCCATTATCCCTTTGTCTGTTACTACAGACCCTACTAAAACATCTGCTCCCATCTTTCTTGTAAGCCTCCTTTAGGCACTGAAAGGCCCCACCTTTACCCATCCCATTACCCTACTCTGTTTTACTGTTTATACACACAAACAGAAACACAACCTTGGGGCAGCTACTGCCAGGTCCTCAAGGGGGCTTTCTGGGATAGCCTGCCCTTTGGAATCCTTCCAGGAGGGAAGAACATATTTTCCCAAAGACAGTGTTGGGCCCTTGTGTTCGTTTGCTGGAAGGAAGTCCGGCTCTGTCAGGTAGAGTGATTGAGGTTTCTTGGAAAACGCCGATGAGGAGGCTTGCGCTGAGAAGACAGAGAAATGATGGAGGACCTTGCCAGAATAGCAGATCAGATATAGCTCTCTTGGTCACCATGGTGAGGAGGGAATTCAGCTCAAACAGAGCAGCAGACTGTCTCCCGCTCACTAGACTGTGATGCTCGGGTTCATCCTACTGAAGGGCATCTGTGAGACAGTGCTGAGCACCACTCAGGAGCTATTACGTAGTAGGTTGCAGAGCTGGCAAATGTTTTCAATTTTTTTCTGAAGTGCCATTTATATCTGACTTTCCCATGTTCTCCCCTGCTGCTACCCCAATGTAAACAGCGTGGGGTCGTACAGGAACCACTCTCCCTCTTTCCAAAATGGTAATGCTGGGGATCTGAGGATGACTAATCTCTCCTGTTTACAGTCTGCTAGCTGTTTGAATCCTAACATAACTTAGATGACAGGGTTTGGGAGACTGGAGAATTACATGTTGCCAAGCTACTAAGGAAAATCTTAAAAAAAAACCAAAAAAAACCAAAAAAAAACCTTTTCATGAAGTGTCTGGTAATTTCCCTCACTCCCTGAAACATCACAGGCTGTAGTTCTCATACCCTGCTCTTTCCTCCGTGTTTAAGAAACACCTGATGTATTCACCTTACCCACATGGGACCTGAAACCAATTTCCAAGATGCCTACAAGAAGATGAAGGAGAGGAAGGAAGCAGAGATAGTAACTTGATCATGCCCTGGACTCACTAACCTTTAAACAGCTGTGTTGGTATAGGAGATTTCCTACAGAAATTCCCAACTTGGGTATCTAGTCCCTTCTCCACACCTGTAGCCTCTATATATTACTACATAAGCCTCGTACATATATTTATATATATATATATATATTTTTAAAACCCAGCTGCATGTTCACTAACTGCCTTCAAATCTGTCCAGTGAGCCCTTTAATTATCTCTTTAAAAATCCTGTTGCAGTTACATACCACTTATTTCAGCCTGTATTTAAGCCCATTAAATAAATCAGAGAAGTTACACAATTCCACGAGTCCTTTTAATCACAAGAAAGATGCAGGCAGAAAATGGTCGTCTGTCTATAAACTCAAGCTGGAAAAGTTATATCAGGAATGAGGTGTAAATTTTTAAGATTGCACATAATTCAGCTGTTAGAACAATTTAACATTTGGATACTGCACATGGGATGTGGGATAATTTTTGTCACTTGAAGTCTTTGGAATTGGAAAACTTCCTAGAAGATATGTTCCAAGTCAACCACAAGTGACTGAGCTGCAGACTCAATAACTCAAAATTGAGGTGGATTGTGTGAATGTCTGTGATCCACCCCACACAGGATGCAAGGCTGGAGAACTGCAATGGCCTCAGAATCTATGAAAATATTTTGGTTTTTTGCTTGGTGTTTCAAAAGGAGCTGTCACAGCTCAATCAATTAATAAAAGATGAAAAAGGTGCAGCAAATAAAACTGCAGTCAGTTAAAGATTGAAGGTAGAAGATGGATATACCCTACAAAAGATGAGGTGAATTATGGCAATTAAAGAGAACGATCCTGATAAATTAAATAATTAATCACATTCCAAAGCTGATAAAATTTTTATTTTAGATTCAACATATGAAGTAAAAGAAGAATTCAAATAGCTATGGAAGAACATAAATACCCAATTTGAAAATATATTCCACCGAGCAGCTGTCGTAGTAACCTTTGCAAATAAAAGTGTTATAGAGGAACTTTACCAGGGAGAACGACACTAAGTGGTGTATTACTTCAGAAATCTGGCACTATTACTCATCTTAAACCGGAAAGATTTGACAAGAATGGGTAAATTCAGCTGTGCCAGCCTAGCAGGTGTGTGGGAAAGAACGTTTTCAAAGCAAAGCCCATGGTGCTTTTCAGCGTTGTGCCCTTTTGGGGCTCACTGGAATGGGTTTTACCTAATGGCATCTATTTTGCACCAGCCAGTGACTTAGCAAGTGGTCTTTTGACTCATTTCTGGAAAAAATTATGTGTGGCTGTTTATGGAAGTTGTTAGTGGAACAAGATCTTTCCTAGATTATACTTGTCATGGATTTTTTTTTTTCCATTTTTTGGCACAGTAAACTAAAGAGTGTTTTGTGAATGATTACTTTATTAGTGCATAATATATTACTGAGTAATATAGAAACATGGCCACATCATTTTCATAGAAGTGCAGCATCCCAGAATGGTTTGGGTTGGAAGGGACCCTTAAAGATCATCCAGTTCCACCCCCTGCCATGGGCAGGGACACCTTCCACTATCCCAGGTTGCTCCAAGCCCCATCCAGCCTGGCCTTGGACACTTCCAGGGATGGGGCAGCCACAGCTGCTCTGGGCAACCTGTGCCAGGGCCTCACAGGGAACAATTCCTTCCCAATATCCCATCTAACCCTGCCCTCTGGCAGCATGAAGCCATTCCCCCTTGTTCTGTCATTCCATGCCCTTGTTCGAAGTCCCTCTCCAGCTCCCTTGGAGCCCCTTTAGGTGCTGGAATATGAAGAGTATGTAGAGGAGATGCAGGGAATTTAAGCTGAAAAGCAGCTTTAGCTACACCATCATGTTTAAAAGCTAGACCAGGCCTTGTCTTGTCTCCATCTGTGCATGGGAATGAAAAGGCAGAAAAATCTGCCTCTTTCTAGGAAACTGTTCCTATTGTTATCAGAAAATTGAAAACTTGTTGCAGTAGGAACCAACGAGCGGCTGACTGCAAAGGTTTGGGCCCCGTCACAGATCTATTCCAACAGGTACTGTTGGAAGCAGAGGTGGGGAGATCTGATAACCAGAGGTGCTGAAATTAATAAACATCACTTAATCTGGATCCTCAAAGGTGAGAAATCCAATTGTTTTCCCTTAGCACCCTTCCGGGGCAAGAAGAAGATTTTGCAAAACATGAGTTTGCATCCAAATTTAGCAAAACTATTCAGGGGAAAGGAGAATTATGTTTCTAATGAAAAGTACCATGGTAAGACACGTAAACAAATAAAAAAGAAATACATACATTCACAGTGTTGTGTTTTGGTACACTCGATGGAAGAGTATCCTCTCGCAATGTTTGTCCTGTTCCCCATCCCACTTTGACCTCTGCACTGCCTTATTGCTTGTTGTGAAAATTGCTGCGGTTTCAGGAATGTATTCATGCAGGTCCATCTCCTGTTTCTAACAGAAGATACTGATAAGTTTGGTAAGATGACTGGCAGTTACTTCCACAATTTTTTTTCCTCTGGTCTTAATACTGAAATTGCATCTTAACTTTTAAATGAAATATGAAATCTAAGCCTTTAGCTGATTACAAGGTTAGAGCTTCTCTAGTACCTGACCTCTCATTCTGTACCACTTGGTCTTGTTCTTACCAGTATTCATTTTGCCTTATTTTATGCTGTGGCCTAGGGATTTTTATGCCATAAAAATCTCAACTCAAACTTGTCAAGGCTGACTTTTACTCTGGAGTAAGGTACAGCTCCTTTTCCTCTTCTTTATATTCTGCCAGATGAGGCAAGCATTGATCAGTAACTCCTCCCAGGGAATTTTTACTACAGTTTTATTATACTTTGGTCAGTTGATAAAAATAGCATTTCACAGCTTCAGTAACCTGAACGTCTTAACATCAACCATCATCACACCTGGATAATGGGCAATTAGTTTTTTAAATACGGTCTGACTCATTCTCTCTCTTATGATCTCCATTAAACTCTGGCAGAGAAATCCTTCCCAGATCTTCAGTGCTGTTTCTGGGTCTTTTAAAGGTTTGGTTTTCTTTTTCTTCCTTGTGCATAATATCCTGTGTATTCTAGTGCACTTGAGTTGAGATTTGTCATTTTGAAAGGATTTCTTGCTTTAAAATCACTCTTTCTTGAAGCCTAGCCTCATCTTTAGTCCAGCATTGGCTGTAGAAAAAGCAGCCAGGTTGGAAGGAAATTAATATAGAAGTTAGAAGTAATTAAAATTCAGAGTTGGCTGGACACTTGTGAAGAGTGCAGATGACTACCTGTGTCCACATATGCAGTGCATTTGTCTAAGTTACTGGTGTGTGAAAAGCAAGGAACGGAACGAAAGCTCCTCTTGCTGCCATAACTACAGCAGATGCTGCTTGATGCCTGCTGAAATTCAGAAATATGCTCTCATCCTTTTACAGCGGCCTTGTCCTACTTCTTGTGCCCTTGGTTTCAGACCTCTGACCCGGCATTTCTTCTGGCATGCTGTAACAAACAAACCCATGGACAAGTAGGTGATCCTGTAAGTATCCAAGTTATGTACAAAAGAAGATACTGGAGAAGGTGCTGCTCAGAGATGCTCCATTCTTGGCAGTTTAAAATTCTCTATTTCTGCCTGATTTTAATTAATAGCCTTCTGTTTAAGATGAAATGTGTTCAATTTGTGCACAGTGTAGGGACTGTCACGCTACAAGATCAGTTATATACATAGCAATACAATTATTATTCTCTACTGACAAATGTACCGTGATATTGATAAAAAAGCAATAGCTTCAATGTACATGTCAAAATCTGCCCCGATAGCTTATTACAGATTGTTAGATGAACATAAATATCTAATGTTCAGCCTGTAATGTTCATTTGTACCATGGCAGATGAAGGCATAGGCTGAAGAATTAATTTAAAACACAATGTCAGGTCTCTGGTACTCACTGAGCCCAAGGTATGTCTTTGCAAGCATTCATGGGAGTATGGGTGACTATTTCCCCAGCCCGGGACCAGGCCGTGGGGAACTGCTGACATTCAGCCACTTAAACCTCTTCAAGTGTCACTGAGATCTTCTGGTTCTGGCCAAAATCCACCAGCTTATCCATAATCACCTTTCCATGTTTCCAAGAAGGGAGCGTGGCTCCGCAGGCTGCCTGGACTGTGCTGTCCCACTCCAGCTCCCTCCCGCAGAGAGCCAAGACAGGAGCAGAGCCCCAGTGCAGGCTTTCCCGGTGCAGAAGTGGGCTGTGGGCTGGACTTTTATGAAAACAGCCTCTATCACATCGACACATTTGCTTATTTTTATGCCTCCTTTTGAAAGGAAGGGGAAATGGGGGGCACAGCCTCAGATAGGGCCCGCTTCCTCCTCCATTCATCAGCTTTCTCACCCGCATTTAGAAATGCAAGGAAGCCAGTTATGAACAATCTATTTTGGAGACATCCCAGATTAAAATAAACCCGTTTCTATGGCTGTGAAGCTGGTGAGGATGTTGGGAGGGACAGGGCTGAAGTACTGACAGGGGTGGTGACGAGTCCAAGAAGCCACAGCATTCCCGCTGTGCTGCACCACAGGCTTGGACACCCCATGAGCTGGCCAGGTAGAGTCAAACCTCCTCTTCCTTCTTGTGAGGACATGACCACGAGGACCCCTGCTTGAGGATTTGTGTGGCAGAAGGGGGATTCCCACCCACCTCAGCAGAGGAGAGGCTGATGTGGTTGTTTTGCTTCCCAGTGGCTTGTACCTCTGCTTTGTGCAGAGGAAATGAAAGGTATATTCAGTGATGGTAGTGGTGATTTATTCTGGTGCTAAGGCTTCTTTTAAGGTCATCAGCTGCATGATCTCTTCACATACTACTTTCAGTTGATTACGACTTTTTAGTGTTTTCCTGTTGGCCCTTTTTTCTTTCTTTACTTTTTCTGCCCATTCAGCTACATTTTTCCAATGAAAAATAGCCACTGCAAAGAGTTTGTTCGCTTGCTTGTTGTAGATACCCAGTAAGACCAGCACCAGCATCAGCTTCCTTAGAAGTACATGGATGAACCTCATCCACGTTCCTCAGGGGGAAAAATTTCCCACCTTTTCATTCAGATGTGGCAGAGGAGCAATGAAAAGATCGGTATTTCATCTTCAATTAGCATTTTTGGATTTCAGCTGACTTCATAATCAAGTCTGTACGCAGGAAAATTTTGTTTCACTAATAAACATTTTCCTGTGTAATATACAAGTCTAATTTCTCAAAAAAAAAAAAAAAAAAGGGATTTCATTGTGGAAAGGAACATAAAGTTATCTTGCACCAATGTAATCATCATTCTTTGCAATCCCACAAAGCAGGAAGGTTCAATTACATCTGTCCAACAGTGAAAATCCACCAAAATTCTGACGTCTGTCATCTAATGTGCAGGTAATGGAAACTGTTGTGCCACATTAAAGCTGAGATATAAAGGACTTGGCTACATGTAAATGGCAAAATACTGTGGCACGAGCAGTAATGTGCAATATTGTCACTTAATTCACATTTTAAAAACAGCCACTACACCCCAGTTACTTTTATTTTTCCTCCTCATTCAGCTGTACCTTGAGTGGAAAGTCTCATTTTAAATGTATTGACTGGACACACTTGAAGCATTTTGGGCTGGAACCCCATTCTTCTCCTCAGCTGCCCTGTATTTGCATCCTTTATTTTCTCAGATTAAAAAAAAAAAAAAAAGAAATCATCATACTGCAGACCAACTCACTGCTAATTGTAGTCTCTGAAGAAAATTAAGATGCTCTAATACACCATTAGAGTCTCTACAATTTGTATTAGGCACCAGGATATGTTTTCCTAATTAATAGTTCCTTTAGTGTCCAGATTAAAAATAGCTGTTAAGGGCTCTGGGTAGATGATACAGCAGTATGAAATAGCATCACACCTGTCTCCCTCTTGCAGCTTCCCAAGTGTAAGTAGGAGTCAGAATTTCCCTCCTCATTAAATAAAAACACTGATAGATAGGACATCACTTGGCATCTCCAAAGTGCTATACCTAAGACATACCATCTGCTACGAAGTTGCAAAAACATAGCCTGAGAAAAGTGGGACATCAAGGTGGAGCTTAATTTTCTTTAGTCAGTTTTCTGTCTATCCTGGACTTGAGCGGGGATGGTGCCGGCACGGCTCACTGTAACTACGGTAAGGGAGCACGGCTGGGAATGCAGTCATCCAGGAACAGGGAAATTCCAGGGGAAACAGGGAAGCTGCTCTCCAGAGAGACATGGTTTTAGTAACCAGGAAGATACTGCCTTTGAAGGTAGCAGGAGTGACAGCTTAGGGCTCCCCTGTCCTGGTGAGTGCTCTCAGCACTGAATTACAAGGTTCCTTTTGCTTTGCCTTCCCCTTGCCACAGAAATTATTTTAGGAGTGCTGCAAAGTGCTCAGTGACTTGGAGCTCAGCCTCTGCTCTGAGGGCTGTGGGCGCTTGCTGCAGCAGGAGATGGAAGCTTCAGACTAAGGTGACCATAAATTCCAGATGTCCTACTTGTGGGAGAAGTAGGACAGAGAGACATGAGCAGACACCCAACACCCTTCCTTTCTGTGCATCTCTAGATCCAGACCTGGGTTTCAGGCTGAAAAAAAAAATCCTGAGAAATCAAAGTGAATAAAAAAAGATGACTTTCCAGCTGCATTTGCAATGGCATTTTTTGGGCACTTTTCTTCAGCATTCTGAGCACTGTGAGTCTCAGTCAGGTCTCTGAGAGCTGGAGACAGAAATACGGGAACATTCCCATCTGCTCGCAGACAGCCTCAGTCTTTCAGACATCCAGCAGCCCAGCTGGAGACACTGCTCTGCTCAGGTTGCCAAACAAACAGACAATTGGATAAAATCTGGGGGCAGAAAAAGTGGCTCCATTTGGAGTAGCAAGGTCATCCTGGTTCAGCAACATGATTTCCTGCAGCAGCAGATCTGGCAACAGCAGCCACCCCACACAGCTCCAGGCAGTGCTACCTGTGCCCTTCTGAAGGCCACCCATCTTCCTTCTTATAGGGTTATTCAAATAAAAGATCTCTGGCATAACATTCCTACCTCTCCACTTTAACACGCACATCTGCTCTGAAAAAGCATCTCTCGGATGTGCTGGTGGCTATAGCACAGTTACAATGCACAATAGATCATCCCCTGGACTCTTCAGAAATTAAAGAGTAATGGCTTCAGACTGAAAGAAAGTGAGTTTAGAATAGATATTGGGAAGAAATTCTTCCCTGTGAGGGTGGGCAGGCCCTGGCACAGGTTGCCCAGAGAAGCCGTGGCTGTCCCATCCCTGGAAGTGTGCAAGGCCAGGTTGGACGGGGCTTGGAACACCCTGAGATAGTGGAAGGTGTCCCTGCCCATGGCAGGAGGTGGAATAGGATGAGCTTTAAGGGTCCCTTCCAACCCAAACCATTCTGTGATTCTGCGATTTGCTTTAGATGAGGAGATGGAGCTTTACACACAAAAGTGAGGGTTTTGGCTCTGTGCTCCTCCCACAGGTCATCCTCCTGCTCCCAAACAGTAATTTGACAGCCACGTACCATGACTTCAGTAACACAGAAAACAGCATTGCATTTCCTCAAGCAGCTTGACACTGTTTAATTGTACTAATTTAACCCAGGTGGTCTCTGCAGCAGCTTTTGCCTTAGGCCTGAAGAGAAGCAAGGAGGGGAAAACAGTGAATTTGCTACATTTGTGCATGGCAAGAGCTCAGAAACCCCAGTTGAGATGTGAAGAAACACGACGTAGCATTTGCATGCCTCATAACAGCTCCTGCAGCATCAGGGGAAGGAAAGCATCCTCCTCTCCATGGCAATGCCACTCAGAGCACTGGGGAACACCCAAAGGTGCTGATGGAGGAGTTAAAAAGTCCTGTAGAGGCTGGGGTTGGGAACAGAGCAGACACAGTCTGTGAAGATCATGTTCAGAGCCTGTCTTTGGATAACAGTGTGTGTTTTTCAGGCAATGCAAGCATCAGACAATTTGTAACAGTGTTTTACTGCCTTCATTGTAAAAAAAAATTGCCCATTAGCAGCCTGCCCCTTTTCACCTGAGCCGGTTTTAACTAAAGAACAGGTGTGCAGGGGAGGTTTCCTCCTGCCCAGGACATGGCATTGATCTCCAGCAGCTGAAACCAGGGACGTTTTGCTGCTTGCCATGCAAGAATGGGCAGGATCAGGGTTATCATGGGGGGGATAAAAGCTTTCCAGGGGTGGTCAGTGTTTCCTAATGATATTAGAAGTGTCTCCTTAATCTTGTCATCGTTTCTCTGTGAACAGAAGCATTTGATGGTGTCAGGTGTAAGTGTAAAGCTGGAGGGAAAGCACACGTCAGGGCTGAGCCCCTCCTTCCCCATGCTCAGGTCTCAGGGGCATGTGGACCGTGTGAGATGGGAAGCTCTTGAATTGGTCCTTCCTCTCCTCTCCTCAAGGGTGAATAAATAAACCACGAAGCACAGCATTTAAGCACAGACGTAGCCAATATTCCAGGTTTTCAACACAGGAAAAAGATGGGAACTCTTGGTAGAGCTCCATTTCTAGCATCTGGAAAGTCAGAGGAGAAACAGAGTGCAAGAAAACATGCAAACATCATTAGTGGAGAAAAATAAGTGTGCTTTTTCCATTTTGCTAACCCAGATTCCATAGGTGATGGAGGGTTTTTTTAAGCCTAACTATCCCTTTAAGAATGGCTAGAAACACCCGTCAGAGACTTGTAATGAAATAACATTATTTATCAGTATTAAATATAGATAAACAAAAATGAGAAACAGACTTAATTGAAACCCTCTGTGAAATCTGGCTAATCAGTTTTCATTTCCAGGAGGCTTTAACTTATGTTATTTAATTTATTATTTATCTGTTCCATTTTGATTTTGTTTTTCAGCCCCAGTGCTGGGCTTTGAGGTCTTTAGAAACGCGTGGTGAGAGGCTGGAAGTATCACCCTGTCTTCAATCAGGCCAATACTTCACCCATGTTTGATTCTTTCTGAGGCTTTGATAAACTTAATGCTCACACAAAGGTTCCCCGAACTTCGCTGCTGACACTAATCTTGAGTCCAGGCACACTGCAATGTATTTTCTTGACCGCCAGAGTGATTTTCATTTTGGATCCAGTTTTACCTCCATCCCATGCAAACGTGATGCCATTTCACTTTATTTCTTTAATTTATAGGCATCGAAGTTGCTGAATCAGGAAACTGAGGTTATAGCTGTTGAAGAAACGAATCCCACATCATGACAAACTGCTTCTTCGGCAGATTTTCTCTTGTTCCTCATTCTGAGTCATTATAACACATTTTAAAGGCCAGAGTTACATATGAAGCTCTTGATGGTGAGAGCTGAGCCCTTTCTTGTGGTTTGTGCAGGCAGGCAATCCCCGTCCTGTGTCTCTACTGGCTGCCAGTAGCAAACGATGTTTAATTCGCGTCGCGGTACTTCCTGTGTCACTGGAGCGTGTGACATTGCCCACCAGAACTGAGAGTGAAGTGGTAAAATATGACTGTGTTAATTGAATTCTAATTAGCCCGACAGTGCTACTCATCTCTGCTGAAGTGTAGCTCGCTGGGATTCCACCACTTCATGGAGAGGAACAGGAGAATTTGGAGGAAGAAGTAAAATTCAAGGATCAGAGGGGACAAAGTGTTGAAACTGGGTAGAACAGATTAAACTTTTTGTGGTTAACTCTGGTAGCAATTGGCCCTGTGCTTCCTCAAAAATCAAAACATTAAAGTATCTGAGGCATTCAGGGTGGTGGTTGGGGGAAGGAGAGCATCATTATCTCTTTAAGATGCATTTCTAGACCTGCCCATTTGGGCAAGTATTTTCTGGCCCCCCCACCCCCCCAAAAAAACCCACAGATCTGCAGTTTTATGCACAAATTTAGCCTCACAATATACCTTGGAGATAAGGAATTCAGTTGATCTCCCTTTTGCAGGCTGGGGTCATTAAATGATTCCCCCAGAGTCACTATGGAAAATCCCAGCAGAAGCAGAGAGGAGCCAAGGGTCTGCAGTGTTCCTCTCCAGCTCAACACAGGAACCTTACAACACTTAGGGAATTACTGAAATCTTAAATGAGTTGAAATGAAAGGCTCTGTCCAGAGCTGGAGCCATCATTTGGATTATTGACTCAGTTCTTTGAAAAATACACAACTGCGACAGTATTAAGAGTGCAGTTACAGCCGATGGAGAATTCTCAAATGAAGGGCAAATCAAAAGGAAACCATCTATGTTTTATATTTCTGCGGTTGCCTCCATCTCAACAGTGATAGAGAGCATGGCTGTGCATACATATCTCAGACATATGTTGATTTCTGTGCTTCTCAGCGATTTGGGCTCTGGGGGCAATTCTCCCGCAGGGATTATGCTGAGAGAGAGCAAGAAACAGGGCAAACAGCTCATGGGCTTTAAGATCTTCTGTTTCTCCTTGAGATGGGAGAGGAGTGCCTGCCCTTATCCTCTTCCACCCACCCTCATCCTTCTTTCACACCCAGAGTTTCCATCCTTTTCCTCGTCAGGAGCACTCAGGAACAAATTGTTCAGGATGGAGGGAGGTGGGCACAGATGTGACCACCTGCTGCATGTGCCTTTCTTCTCATGGGCTTTTAAAAAGGCACTTCATATTTTAAAGAGGAGGAGGAAAAGCCAGTGGCCTTTGGTGTTGCTGAGCACTGACACAGCTGGAGCTGGCCGGGGGTGGCGGGGTGTTATTTTTTACAGGTTGGCAACCAGACGCTTGTTGCAATGATATACTTTTTTTTTTTTCCTCCCCTTCCAGAGATCGCCTGAGTGTAGATGTGCCAACACGGGTTCCGGTTTTACCACAGCTAATTCTCTTATTTCAAAGAGCGGAAATATCCTCGGACAAATCTGCTTTGTCAAGGTTGAAAACGTTCCACACCACAGATGGTGACCATAAGGTGCAAGTGAGTTTTCAGCTGAACTGGTGACACCCTACCCATTTGCTTCACTGCTGAAGATTTTAAAACTAGTTTTTGTTATGAGAAGCTGAGCAAGATACTTCTCTCCAAATGTCTCTTCCTCCTGTTAGCTCCTCACTTCCATATTCATGGCACTCCTGCTGCTACTAGCACTACCATGCGTAGCACCTACTGCAAATTGTCCAGTTCCTGTTGTTAGGATGGCAGTTCCCTTTGGTTTTTGAAAAATTCATTAAGCGAGGGGGTGGAAGGGGCAGCAGAGTCCTGTTATGGTCCAGCACCCTATTGTAGGAGATCTTTTTCCCCCAGGTGTGTTCCTACAGGACGGCTTGCTGGGGCTGTAACCAGACAAGCACCTCTACTTTTATGCAAAGGCAATGGGCTCTATTTAGATAATCAGATGTGTTGCAGCACAAAAAAAAACCCCACCAAAATTCTGTGTGCAGGGATATTGTGGGGAGTTTCCCGGCAATGGTTTGGGGATTTTCAGGCCCTTCGAACACGGCGTGAGATTTTTCTTGTGGACTGAACAGAACCTTGACAGGAATGGTGATGGCAGCTTACAATAATTGCTACCATGCTCTTCTGAGTCCTCATAACTGAGGGGGTTTATATTAATATGAAAGAACCCACCTGTGGTTGGCGGTCTTGGTTGCTGTATCTAATTTTTCCCCTTTGTAAATTTCCCCATTTCATTGTGATGCCTTTGTTACTATTTTGTGGTGCAGTCATTGGTCCTCACTTCTCTTTTGTTGCTGACTAGTTCCTCCCCCAAATAAAAATAAAGTTTAAAGGTGGAAGGGATAAAGGCTGGCTTGCTCCAGATACAACAACAAAAATGCAAGTCTGAAAGGAAGCCTGATTCTGTCTCTGGCGAACTGAAACAGAAAGTAAAAGCCAGTGGTGAGGTCTTCTCTCCCCAGGAAGCTCATCTTCCTTTTCCTTGCCTTTCTTTAACTAGCTGATTTCAGGAGGGGTTTGTTAGCAGAAGAGCAAGCAGGCTGGGGGCATAAATTGCTTTGACTTCATAAGGAAGTGTTGTTAAGTATTAAATGTACTTTGGGGCAGCTTCTGCAATTCCTTACCCTCCTCACTTGTGGTACATCTTTTTTGGGTGAAAAGCTCTGTATACATCATGCCACCATAATTCACGTCCATTCTCTTTCTCGTTTTGGAGTTAAATTCAATATAGGCAAGTGCACAATCCCCAGATTGGAGCTGCCACATGGCTCCCACAAAGAGAAGCCCAGCAGGTCCTCCTCACTCTCCTCACTGTTATCGTTGCACCAATCTGAGTGATTCCTTCACCTCTGGCATCTCTCCATCCCCCTGCTTCCCCATTTCCCTGCTGTGCCTCCAGGCTGTGCACCTCTTTTCCTGCGCTGCTTCATCTCCCTTTGGCTTCTCTGCCGGGATGGTATTCCCATCCCACCACATCACTCTCCATCTGCCTCCTCTCCTGCCACTTTCTATCACAGTTTCAACTCTGCTCCCTCCTGGATCCCACAACATCCCTTGTGTTTGTTGCACTGAGCATAATCTGTTTGACTTCTCATTCAAGACCTACCATGGTGTTGCCCTTCTTTATCTTTCATTTTCATTTATCTGTTGCCTTTGTAACCAGTTTCCAAGCTCTTTCTTCAGACTTTCTCCTCTCTGCTCCTCAAGTCTATCCTTCACTGGTGCTTGCAGAAGAGTTGACACTAATTTGGTCAAACTTCTCGCACTGACCCATTTGTCCCTTTATTTCATGTGTCGCTTGCCCTGGTTTTACCCGGTGTTCAGCTTTATCACAGTGTCTTAACACGTGCCTGAGGTTTTCATATGAGTTTTGCTATTATGGAAGGAGCATGATGTGGAAATAAAAACCACCAGATGTTCAGAAGAAGCTCACAATACTGAAAGCTGGGACACACCTTTCTTCTGCTGGCTTCAGTGGGAGCAACACTGAAGCCAGGAGGCTTTTTCTCCCCAGTGCTGCTATAAATTATAGTGGCCCCACTTGAGCCTTCTGCCTGTCAAATGCTCTGTTCTTGCCAGATCAACAGATTTTTAGCTCTTTTGAGGCCCACCTTCTTCAAGCCCATTGACATGATCTGGTTAGTAAAAACAAGAAATATGGTCTCTGCATACACTCAAAATAACCATGTTAATATGAACTCTGAAAGTATTGTATATAGGTGCTTCCGCTGCTTCAGGAGACACTCAAATTATTTGCCATCCCTTAAAAGGTGTGTAATTTAAATATTTTAAACCCTGAAATAAATTACTGATAATAAAATTCAACAGTGTAATACTTCTTTGAATATTTTAAATCAGATATAAATTGTTCAATGAAGTTGATCTAGTCTCAGCATACTTTTCAAGAGATTTAATAGTGCATGATTTAAATATATGATACTCTTCTGGTAGATTGTATGGCAGATTACATAGATTTAAATAGTCCTGGTTGGGATGAAGGTTTCATAGCTCAGGGTTTCTGTAGTTTGACAGACACATCTGCTGGTCCAGCAATAGTTTCTGTGCAGTGTCTGATGATCCTAATGTGAGGGAAGCTTAATTCCTATACAGCAATTGTCAGCTGGCACAGTACTGCACATTAAGTACATTCTTCCAACATATATTTGTGACCAGTTTGAAGATGCTTTTTACATGGGGGAAGAATTAAATCTATATCCAATATATGTTACTAAAAACAATGTTAGTGCCATCTTTTGGGCAAGATTTTAAAGCACATAAGTCAAGAAATTTGATGGTCTAATTCGACAGTAACCATTCTTAAGACCATTTGCAGAGCTCGTGTTTTCCAAGGGAACATGCTTAAGACAAATGAAAAAAGCTTTACAGTGCTTCTGCAGTGATGTTATTTTGGGTTGCAGAGCAGTCAGACAGTATTGGAAAGTAGGACTTTTTAATAGCGTGTGGTGGTGTCACTACTTCCAACTTCTGACTCATCAGTAACTATTGCATATTTCTCAAGTGGAGGATTTTTTCCAGTAACTTGCTGTTCTGAATGAGTTTATAGTGAAACGCTGAGCCAATGTTAACTCTGAGTAAAACAACAGCTTTGATAGCATCTACATTCATTCAGTTTTTCTTTTTCCTTCACATATTCTTCAGCTCATCAGGAACTTATTCCTCAGACTGTTGGTTCTTTTGAGTACTGAGCAGACCACACATCCCAAATACAGATATTTTAGCTGTAAAATAGAGCTACTGCTTTTGTTGATAAGATGGAAAAATTGGGGATATCCCACCATTTCTTTTTCTTAGGAAGAAATTCTTTGCTCAGAGAGTGGTGAGGTACTCCTAGGGGTTGTTCAGAGAAGTTGTGGATGCCCCATCCCTGGAAGTGCTCTAGGTCAGGTTGGGCAGGGCTTGGAGTCAACTGGTCTAGTGGAAGATGGCTGAAAGGAGATGGTCTTTAAGGTCCCTTCCAACCCAACCCATTCTAGGATTCTATGAATTTCTAGAGTTGGTCTTAGACAATGTCGTCTCTTAGGAAAAACACAACTGGTCCACTAAATCCAAAAGTGATGTCTATCCCCTTAATCTCTTACTGTCTAAAAATTACACCATACACTTAATATCAACACACAGAACTTTATTCTGGGTAGAAGGACAAGTGAATTTTCAGCTAAGGTTCAAGTAAGATCTTATAGCTGTTTTGGATTTCATTTTATTGGCTTTGATTAATGTACATATATTTTTACGTCTCTGCAGCTCAGAATTCAAACAAACAGCTCATTCTGTTTATTTAAGAGATTGCATCATCACACATCTGACAAATGCAGTCGCTGCATTTACAGCATCGTCGCACAGAGTGCATTTATTTGAACTTTCTCCCATGTACATGGGATCACACATTCAGATAAACACAGCTGTGTTTATTTCAGGCTGCACAGCTCCAGATTGTGGATGTATGTCTAGAGCCAGTGGACTCCTCATGCACTGTACAGGATTTGCGAATTCTTATACCTGCATTATTTGTCAACTAAATGCCCAAAGTCTCATTTCTCATTTATTGCTGGTAGAAAAGGACACTTTTTCACTGTGTGCTTCAATAATATTTGCTGAATAGTTTATCGGGTAAAAATATTCAATGATCTTTATTATGAATTAATACCCACAGACCCATTTGTCTGGACACCTACGCATTAATGTCTTCATTTGTGTCTTGAACTTGCAAACCATCGACTGTGGTGCTGTCACCCTGTGATCGTGGTGAGTTGTTCGCCAAGGCTCTGGTTTTGCTTTTACTATTCAGGCAAGTAACAGTGCTCATGTGGACTGAAGTCAGTTTTTTAATGATTTCGCTGTTTGCAGATTGCGGCCCTAAGATGTTTCTTTATTTGCAAAATGAATGAGCAAATCTATTCTTACCAGGGGAAAGAGAAGAGCAGCATTGTGTGGACACAGCAGTGGTTGGGGCTGTGACATTTTGCAGTTGCCATTGTGGTAATTAAAGCCTCAGTGATTCAAAGTCTTGAAATCAGACATTGAGTAATCCCCTGGTGTTACTCATGCGCTTGAGTTGAGCTTAGGTGTAACTTTTTGCATTCTTTCGTAAGGATGCTGGAAAAAGCACATCTGACCCAAGAATGGCATCCTACCTTCAAACTCTCCTGCATCAAAACATGAGGCACTTCACCAAGAGCTGTGAATGCTCAGGTTTTGAGTATAGAGGCGAAGTCCAACACAGGATTGAAATTGCTACATGCACCTACATACTGAGATACTTCCTCCCAAAATAGAAGAAAAAAAAAAGAGGTTGTATTAGATAAGATCTGGTCTAGTGGGTGGTATCCCTTCCTGTGAGTGGGGGGGTGAGTTTGAATCTAGATGGTCTTTAAGGTCCCTTCCAGCCCAAACCATTCTATGATTTTATGAGGACCTCCTTTCACACCAATATATCAAATGCATTAAAAAAACCCACAACAGTCTGTTTTCTCATCCTAACCCTGGCTTCTCTTTCAATCCTAAATACCTACAAATAGGGCTTCATGGTGACTGTGTTTCTTGCACTCTGTGCTCGAGGCTTATGCCCTGCTGAACGGTGTTTCATGCAGCTGCTGTGGGTAGGTGTGAGACAAAATGCAGGTCCTCTCAACTGAGAATTCTTGGGCTTTCATTGGATTAGGGAAAGTCATTCTCCAGGACAGCTTGGAAAATACTGTCTTCCTTATGTATAAGGAAACCCAAGAGAACCTCAAAACTCAGCTCAAGACCAGGAGATGGCTGATGAATACTTACCACTGCAGGAATCCAACAGAGTAAGGCTGTTCTCCTCTTCCTGAAGCCAGAACAAGAAAAATTAGTGGCTTTTGATAATGCCTAGCCCTATATAGTGTTGGTAGGATAGCAAAGATCCACAGAAACCTAGGTACCATGTAATGTAGAGCGTGGACACCCACAAAAAGCTCTGTGTGCCCTTTCCAGTTGGAAGTCAGTGAAACCTGGAAAGTTTATCCGAATTTCAAAGTGTGGTAAAGCAGAACCAGAGCTCAGCCATGCAAAGCCAGAGAAAAGCAAACCAGTGTGTCCTGCTGCTTGCATTTGCACTGCACTAAAGTCTGAGTTAATGAGTTACAGAGAGCAGCATTTGGCCCAGTGGCAGAAGAGCCACATTCCAGCAGGGAGATGTGACGGATCTGAGCTAACGGGATGTGGGTAACTCAGAACTGGCATAGTGTTAACAGTGGGGCAACACAGCAGCCAGCCCCCGTGGTAAATATCCAGAGTGCACGGCTCATTTGTTATGATAATTCCAAACTGTTTGAAGTAGAACAAGCTCTGATTTACCTTCCCAAACTGCTGTACACCTTTGTTTGAGTTTCTGGGTGTTCTCTGCCTTGAGCTGTATGTTAACATCTGGATAAAAATAAATGCAAAAATGAATCCCATGTTCCATAGCTGCTGAATTTAAGAGGAATAGCGT
>VZTE01005949.1:1435971-1460971 GCA_013397775.1 Eulacestoma nigropectus | reverse complement strand
ACATACGGTGCCAATTGGTCATTATTTTATATTTCATGAGATTTTTCATGGATATTAAAATCCTGGTGTTTGGTGCCTGAAATGTGGATCACTGCTTTGCATGTCCTATTGCTAGAGCAGATCGTTAGGAACTTATTAGTGAACTGGCCTGATTCCTCGAGCATATTTATCATGCTTAGCTCATGCAGCATGTGACCAGAACAGGAATAAACTTCACACCAGAGCCCTCCCATCCTGTCAGTTGTGAAAGTGTGATGTTTCCTTAATTTTAAAGGAGCAAAAGCAGGGAGAGGATGAGCATGGTGGAGTGCCAGCCAAGAGCAAAGGGCTAGGAAGCACCAGCATGGAAGGAAATCCATCAGGAAAAATTATAAATGCTTTCAGACCACTGACGGATCTCAGCTTCCAGGAAAACTCAAGCTGCTCCCTTATGAACCTGATCTGCTTTTTTTTCCTCAGGACATGAGAGCACGGAAAGTCAGGCACAGGAAAAACTCCACTTTCATAGCAAAGTTGTTAAGAATGAATACCAAGGACTATGCTAATTTTTTTTTCGATCCAGTCACAGCTACCTTCAAGTCCCACTGTGAAAGTTCACATTTAATAAGGTGTGATTAACGAATCCTCAAGGAAGCCAAAATTGTGTTATGAAATGAAGCGGAGATCTGGCAGCAAGGAAAATACAGGAGAAACCACAGCTAAAGTAACCCAAGTGACAGGGAAACTAGTAGATGCCTGGAAATTAGGGCTCAGACTGCCTTTCTTTGAAAGAGAGTTTCCTAGGCCTGCACACATAAAAAGTTTATTTTTTTTCCTTTATTTCTCTTTATAGTAAAATTGAAAATTCAAACTTGATATACTGAATTATAGCAGATTTGCTTGTGTGAGCTGTTTCCTAAATCTGCATTTCTGCCAATTTAACCTGTTGGTTAAAAGTCAAACTCAAAGAAAACTCTGGTCTTTGAGCTATAAATGTATTTTGGCTTTGAACCTCCAGCCTTGACCTAGGGGTGCACCAAATCCAGAGCTGGAGTCAGGTACCTGCGATTCAGGGCACAGGTTTAGCCATGAAGGGGAAATCCCAGAGTCTTAGCTCAGGAGATTTAAGCATGATCAAGTCACTCACTCAAATTAGCTTAAAATCCCAAAGCACTCTCAGCCTAAGCGCTCTCAAACCCCAGCACTGCCAGTGGAAAACCCTCACGGGTGAGGTGGGAGCTTTCCCAGTGCTCCCAACACCCAATGGGATGAACCTCTGCCGTGACCCAGCTGTCCTGCTGATTACCCTCAGAGCAACACATTGATGGCCCCTCACTAATACCTCCGTAATTGCTAATTTTGTTTCTTTTTTTGTTCCTCGCAGACTATCTGCTTTTTCTCGGCACCTTTTTGGTGTCCTCCTCACTGAACTGCCCACGTTGTCTCAGTCCCTCCCTCTGACTTACTTTTCCCTAACATCAACAAGCCCAACCCTTGTCTTGTTCCACTTCTCCACCGTCACTTCTCCATTACTTCCAATTCCCTGATTTTTTTTTTGATGCACACTACATCTGATGCCCGCTACAGCCTTCTCTGTCCCATCCCTGGAAACATTTGAGGTCAGACTGGACGAGGCCCTGAGCAACCTGGCCTAGTTGAAGATTTCCCTGGTTATTGCAGGGACTAGATGACTTTTAATGATTCCTTACAGCCCAAAACGATTCTATCTATGATTTTCACCCACAGTTGTGCTCCATCCAGCTCCCAGCACTTTTCCTTTCCTGAAACAGAAGTCAACCACCACCACTGCTTCTCATCCAGACTTGCCTCCACCCACCCTTCCAAAGGCTGGGTGATGTGCTGGTCCCTCAGTCTTTGCCTGCTTTGCTCATCCGTTGCATGTGGCATTTGTGCCATACACAGATGTGGCCTGGCAGGGAATCATCCATATTTTAGAAATTAATTTAGAAATGAATAGATTAAAATACTTCATATTTTCATATTAATTTATGTTAGTACTAAAAAGGCAACGCTAGAGCTCTTTAGTCTACCACATCCATATCAAGGCCTCAGTTTTGATCTGAGGGAACCTGACAGCTCGGGCAAAGTTCTTTGTTCAGACACCACACAACATACCTTAGCAGTGCTCAGTGTGCAGCTGTTACAACACTAATTGAAATATGTTTTTAAATGTATCGGGTTTCCGAACATTTGCAGAAGAATTATTTTCTTCCCCTCATGTGCAAAACCCAGTATTTCAGCCATTTAAAAGGAGTGTTAAATCCCTACAATGTGTTAGTAGGTCATAAAATAAAGCTGGACGAAGGTATTTTACACTGGGGATGGGGGTAAGTCTGTAATTGTAGGTGGATGAGGGGGACCTACAACTTTAGGAAACCATAGGATCCCAGACTGGTTTGGGTTGGAAGGGACCTTAAAGCTCATCTCATTCCACCCCCTGCCATGGGCAGGGACACCTTCCACTAGACCAGGTTGCTCCAAGCCCTATCCAAGCCCCGTCCAACCTGGCCAGAGCCTCACCACCCACAGAGTGAAGAATTTCTTCCTAACATCTAATAATATCTCCCTAATATCTAAAATCCTAATATCTAAACCCATTCTTGTTTGTTTTGAAGCCATCACTTTGTCCTAGAGCACTGCCATGCAATGTCACAACATTCATAACATCACTGGAGTAGGGATAAGTCAAAAGGAAGCAGATTTGACATCCCACCTCACAGGTTGTATCCAATCCCATCCGAGATCCCCTGTGTCATCCATGGGGGATGGAGCTAGGAGACGTGGACCAAGGAAGCTCACAGAAGGGCTCATGAAACACTTGTGTTTCGTCAGATGGATGAGTGATATAGATGCCACATTTTGCAATGAAATTAAATGATGAATTTCTCTCAGATATCTAGAGGAAATGTTTGGGCCTTTTTTTTCTTCATTGCAAAACACAGGTTCCCATGGGGGCCCACACTCAATCTACAGAGGGAAAATTATAACTAATCTGTTTGCAAAGGCTCTAAAATTGCATTTCTGTTAAAACAAGACAACAACAAAAAAAATCTCCGACAGTAACTATCTCTCAATCTTCCTGGGCTAAAAGTCTTTGACTGAAAAGCTGTGCATTTCCCATTTGCAGTGGTATAAAAGTCACACGACATCAGATCACAAGCTGTCACTGGTCCCAGACTAAATATCACCCATCCTTTGCCTAAGGCAAGTGGGTCTCTTTTCCATGGGAGGGGGCCAAACAGAAATCCCACTCTTCGGAAGAAATAAGGAAATATTTTTGTGACAGTTTGTTTTTATTTTTTTTAAAGGCAGTTCTTTTGAAGCTGCTCAGGGGTTTGGATGTTAGATGTAGTCCCAATGGAGATGGATTAGTGGTCAGAGCATAGCAAAGCAGTCAAAGGTGCAAGATAAATGCAATTTATATATAATTGCCCAAGCTGCACCTGTTCCATTTTCAATGGGAGACCTTGTCTGCAGACACAAACATAGAATATATCCTTTTTTTTTCTTTATTTGAGTATAAAATGGGGAATTCTAAACTTGTATCAGAGTAAAGCAAGAAAAAAATAACCTTTAAATAGCATGTAAATTTTTTATGAATCAAGCTCTAAATAAAGAAAACTCCCAAGCTGGGAATTGAAAATACTAGCCAGAGAGAGCTGATTTGCTACCAGGCTCAAGAACAATATTTAGTTTACAGAATCAATCTGGAAATAAAACTAGTGCTTGCATCAGCATGAAAGCTACAAAAATAAAAAAGAGGTCTTAATAAAATATACAGTGGAAAAGGAAAGGATGAAAGCCCTAGCACAGCTATGAGGCCCTCGACAGCCCACACAAGTAATAAAATAGAATATGATGTAATATAGAACAACAATGAAAGGATTTTAAATTTCTAGGTAGGATTCTGAAAAACTGTTTCCAGCTTTTGTTGTGGAGCAGGCACGCTGAGAGTTCCCCTGTGAAGCTACAACAAAGCTGGTGTGTGGCAGACACGGGCGTTGGAGAGGGCAGGACAAACATTAACCTTCACCTTATTCCTCAATCACTGGACCAGGAACCAGGATATTTTTCTATGTCTAGATGCTCCCTTCTGGTTGCTCTTCTGCTCACTCACCCACTCCTGGTTTCCCTGTTTGTCGGCAGCACAAAGATTATTTTGCTTGCCAGAGCACCGATGGTTTGCCATGAACCATGATGGTTTTCTTCACCTTTCATAAGGAAAGTGTCTTGAACCTTGTACTAAGCAGCTTGGAAAAATCTGAGATTAGACACATCCCATATTGGCTCAACTAATTTCAGCCTGACCAAATTAGGACGAGTCCATAAGACTCCACAGGAAAATCATGTGAGCACTGAATGCCTGTGCTACCTGCCATGCTCTGCCCCTAATTACAGTGCTGCATCCCCTGGCTTTAAGGAAATAGGACCATGTGAAGCTCAAACTCTAAGAGGGACACATAACTTCTCTCAAAATTCAACGGCATCCCAAAATTAACTTGTCAGAATTTGGTTCTGCAACAAACGGTGGCCTCTACACTAAATTTCAGATGAGCCAGAACCAATGCAATTCACGCATTACAGTAACACAATAAATTTTCCTTCTCCCCATGAAGCTGAAAGCTATTGCAGAATACCACCAATACTGTACAAATTAAAAACTATGGATTGTGAAATGTGGGGCCCTTTTTCTACTGTGCTCCAGCTGTGGCAGGCATGGCGTACAGAGGTAATCACAGAGCTCTTTGTCCTGCGGCCGGCCGCATGGTCCTACCAAAAGTTCTTGGGTTGACAAAAAGAATTGGCCAAATCCCATTCTTCTTGCCCTGGCAGAGAAACTCAGCTCCACAACATAACACTTGACTAACAATAAACAATGATTCAGGCAGCTTGTGTAATTTTACCTGTCAATGTTGGGCTTCAAATAATTTCTCTGTGATAAATTTTGAGGGGGCCTCTGTCTGACTCTTTTAACCTTTGTTCTACCACTGGCTTCAATAGGTACATGGACCTTGAGAAGAGGTGACAAATAAATATCTGATTGTCCCAAAGTCCTAATAAAACACATATATTCTTTTTACACAGAAAAAAGGAGACTGGTATAAACAACATCCATTATTTGTGCTTCTCCAGAAAGACAGGAAGCGTTCCAATTCCTCCTAGAACACGTTTTTAATGAAGCTACAACAGGCCATGATCAGCTGCTCAGAAAACAAGAACACCCTCAGAAAAAAGGTTTTTTCTCTCTTTTAGATTTCAAAAAGTTGGTTGAAAAACCTGGGCCTGCTCTTACAATGACCCCAAAGGCAGAATAAGGTGTTACTTGTGAATTCGGTTCCTTCCACTGAACACAGACTGCAGTTTCACACCTATGTTATTAATGCAATTACAAGCTCTGCCTGAAACTATCAAATTAATTTGAAATTCACTTGAGATGCACCTGAGCCATCAGCCAGAGTGCCAGTGCAGTGTGCCTCCTGAAGGCTGTGCATCAGGTCTTGGGTATGGCCCAGCCAAGCCCTTCAGACCTCCCAACCACTCAAACACTAGCATGATGCACTGAGGAACGATTGCCTTGAAGTGGCTACCTGAAAACAGAGGCTAGACAAGATTAAGAGAATGAAAGTAGGTATTTATTTGGAGGCATCAGCTCCATAAAAGCAAACACATCCTTGATAATAGCACTTCCCACTTTATCCAGCGAGCTCCATTGCAGGATTTCATGAATTAATATTTACAACACCCCAGAGAGGCGGGCTGGTATCATTTCCCCGTGTTTCAAAGATGGGCGAAGGTGAGAGAATGCTGAAGCAATTTGCTGTAATTCGCAGAGGAAGTCTGTGGCAAGGCGGGGGAGAGTGCAGTGCTCTCACTGCCTTTGCCTCTGCCACAAGATCATCCTTCCTGTCCCTAAATGCCAGGCTCCAGCGTGATGATGTGCTGTAGTTCTAGCGTATTAAATCTGACACCCTGTACATGTTCTGGATCATAAGGCTGAGTCCCATAAAACTGATGGACGTGAAGCTGAGAAGCCAAAAGGGACAGAGGAAAGGAAGCAGGAGAAGAGTCCCTGCATTGCAGCTGTGTGGCATTTTTCTAGGCAGTAAGTTCCCGTGCTACTTCAAGACCATAACATATTTTTGCTATTACGAATGCAGTTTATTTTGCAAATCAAGGTGATTGCACACATTTCAGCTTGTCAAATTTTCAGCCTTTCAACCATATGTCTGTCGACCTTATGGACTACCAACTTTATGGGATTCAACCATATGTCCAGATCCCGATATATATGAAGGCCAGTTCTAACATAAGAGCTTTACAGTAGTAGTGTAGTAAACCATAATGTTTGCAGATGGCTGTAATAAAATCATTCAGGAGAGGAAAGGTGCAGGGACGTAAAGCCTTCAAAGCTTCTTCTACTGAATAAACAATTTGATCTGAATAATGTAGTGGGAAGAACATTCCACCAATGAACTGGCTGAGCTAGTCCAAAATGTTGCTTTTAATTTTCTTTCCTAATCCCACGTGTATTTTAACTTCCTTTTGTATTTTCCTTTGTGGGATTAGCTTAAAATTTGGAAGAAAAGTATAAGAAGGAAAAATAACAAAGTAAAGGATTTTGTTTTAAAGCCACAGTCCACTTCTGAATTGTAAATTTTTCATCTGTGAAAAGCCAAAGGGTTATGTAGGGCCTGGAAATGTATTAATAGAGAGGTATAAGGTTTTTACCCTCAGATGGTGAGATTGAAGGATGATGTGACTTGCTTCATTTCCTGAAGCGGGACTCAGCTTTCAAAGTTAAGGAAAGTTTCCTCCTGAGTAAACTTTCTCTAACACTAGGAAGTTGGAGTTTGGTTTATGTCCTGCTGCACAGTAATTCAGATGATAATTCACATTCCCTTTGTCCAGCATAACTTGATATCTCTATTATTTGGGAAGCTCCGGTCCCATTTTCCCCTAACTGAAACATGCTGAGCCGATTTGTGGCCCTCAGAGGGCTCTGTCCTGGCTGACAGTGGGGAAGGGAGCACTGTCTGTAAGGGGAACCACGGCCAGCATAGGTGTGATGGAAGGTCTTTTTCAAACCAAAGTATTTTTTAAGCTGACAGTGCGTGGTGAGCTTTGGCAATCTTCCTTGAACTAGACAAAAATCACTTCCTACTCAGGAAAGAAAGGAACCTTCCCTGGGCATTAACTGGGAAGTGAAAAAGTGAACTGCAACCTGCTTGTGCTGCTGGTGTGCAAAATCACAGTGAGAGGAATCTCCCTGAGCTGTTGATTTTCAGATAACTCAGCCAGAGCCAGCTCTCATGCTGATAACGTCAGTGGAAGTTTTCCTATTGGATTAAATGGAGCGGGGTCAGATAGTGTTTAAGAAACAAGAAATACGCTGTCACTCTTCCTTCCCATGCCAGACTTTGTGTTGACCAAGTTGCAGTTGTTTCTGAGTGCTAGGGCCTGTCTCATTTCAAGAGGGCTTGTCCTGGGAGATGCTGATTACCACAACTGCCATCACAATCTGCATGAAATCTCACACAGCACCTACCAACATTCACCCCATCACACCCAACTGTCCTTCGCCAAGCAGTAACCATCAAGAAAAATTAAACAAACAAGTCGAACAGAGCAAAAGAATCTTTTAAAAGCCTCAGCACCTGCACAAATGTACTCATGAAAGGCTGCGAAGAACACAGCAAGGCCCTCAATCCTGCCCTCAGCGTGCACGGCTGCCCTACCTGTGTGCTCATATTTGTGTCGCAGCAGGGAACTGCTCTTCTGGAATGTCTTGTCACATAAGTCACACGCGTACATGCCACTTTCTGTCTTCTTGATCTTCTTTCGGGACAGACAGGAGTCGGAGTCCGTCATGTCGTCGAGGCCGGACATGTAGTCTGGGGTTCCATCAAGCAATTCTCCCTGTGAGGGAACCACTTGTCAGCGATAGCCGCTTCCACCACCAATCCTGTCCACCAGCCATCCCAGGAAAGTTAAAATCATGCCTCGGTGGTCCCTCTGAGCTTAGGAATATGAATAATGAAACTACAGCTGATGGAAACTATGGAGATAACGAGGATCCTTCTACTTCTATGCCTCAAACCAACTTTCTGTCTTTGAGTACTCTGCAGTAATATGGTTTGCACAGACCAACAGTATTCAGCATATCAGCACTAAATATTTCCAAGAAACAGAAAGTGTGAAGGGGAGGCTCTTCATGGCCAGTAAAAGGTATTGTAGTATTTTACAGAGGTAAATGTAAGCAACAGCTAAGGGATCATTCCTTTCAAAACTCCAAAACTTGGATACATTCTGCATCTGTAGAAAGGTTTTAATTGAATTTTATATTTAGGTACAAATGTTATTATTATGCAATCCATTTAAATGTATGTCTCCCGACTAAAGGCCTCAAGCTATATTTTTATATTTAATTTTGTAATTTGAAATAGGGAATATTAATAACACTTTTTATCAATGTTCTATCTATGTTAAAACAGCCTTCAGCATTAAGCAATAATGAATGTGGATCGGTAAATTATT
The DNA here is from genome assembly GCA_013397775.1 of Eulacestoma nigropectus. NCBI lineage: Eukaryota > Metazoa > Chordata > Aves > Passeriformes > Eulacestoma > Eulacestoma nigropectus. Next base: position 1,452,436 of record VZTE01005949.1, on the reverse strand, counting down.
AAATTTCTTGATATTTATTTTGTCTTGATCCAAAGAGAGTGCAAACTTGCATGATAACATACATTTCCATTTGCTATCACACAGTTCAGTTTTCTTAGACTAGGTTTGCACTAATTAATATTAGAGAAGATTAAATAGGCTTAAATACATTTACAAAGAGGGCAGATGTACTGTAAATTGGAATAGTGGAACAGCTGTTATGGAGGTGCAGTGCTATTTATGCTCCTATTGTGCAAAGAGGGATTACAGTCTGTAACGTAAAACCATACCTGATTTTCACATTTGAAACTATAAAACATTTACTAGTCATTAAAATTACTAATAGACCATAATAGGACGTAGGGGAACAGGCGCAAATGTAAGAAAAAATTATTAATCTACAATCAGTTAATCTCATTTAACTAAACTCTGTACATTGTATCTGAATACACCCAGCAAAAGGCAATAAATGTACAAGACTTCTGTGGAGCTGCTCTTCACTGCAGGCATGCAAGGGACAAAATTCTTTGCTACACCTGTGTTGGCTCTGGGATGACCTGAGGGAAGGACTAAGGGTTGTACCCGGGCACGAAGAAGTGCTGACCCAGATTACGTGTCCAGGGAAAGACTTTGTCTGCGATTAAGGGCCCTGGCTGCCACCTCTCCAAATAATTTCATTTAATCTCTGGGTTTTTTTCAAAGCTGTTCCAGATGACTGGCAGGATTAGAGGACTAGGAGTCTGGGAAGAGCAGTAGGTGGCCCAAAGGAAGGGGCTACAGGTCAACGTTTCTCATCCCCCAGACATTCATGAGAAGAGAGGACAACTTTCCAATGAATGGTGGGTGAACAATCCCCCAAAAATACGGAGAAGGAAGCTCAGAAGGCTTTCAATAGATTACAGTGTCTATGAGACTCTATGGACATCTGTTTAGAGGGATACAACTTTGTGTCCAAGTGTGGCGGGTGACTCCCAAGGGGTCCCCCACTGCTCCTTTTCTCTTTGGTGAAATGTAGTTATGCCCTGAAGAGATAAATTTCCCTACAAAGTTTCCTTTTTTTTCCTCTAGGATACAATTTGTCATGGATATTATTATTATTATATTACTATACAAATCTAATGAGAAACGGCCAAACCCTTAACAGAATAAAGGTCATTATGCCTGTTCAAAGTAATTGGTACTGCTTCTGAATCCAAGTAGAGGCACTCTTAAGTTAACTGCAGTTTATTTTCCTACTCCACCAGCTCTTTCCAAGTTCAGACTTAAATAAACTCTGCTAATTTTGTTGGAAGTGTTGATTATAGCTTTGGGCTTTTTCTTCTGTAAGAAGACATATCACAAAATGCTACATTTCTAGCCTTTCAAAGGAAAAAACTGTTGAAACATTTTACCTGAAATCCTTGTTTCCGCTGGTACTTTCTCCTTTGCTGCATATCGGCAAAAGTAGCTGCTCCAGTTGGGTAGGTATAGGCCATGTGTGGTAGGAAGCTCATCTGATCTAGTCCTGGGTATGGTCGCAGCCCAGGAATACTGGTCTGGACTGGTGGCATAAAAGTGGCTGGGGGAAATGCGCTCTGTGGTGGAAGTGTTGTGTATAAAGGTTTGGCACTAAATGGGTTCATACCAAATACTGGGTTAGTGCTTTTATCCAGATTATTTGAATTAGAAAACTCCTTCTTGATAAATGTCAAGTTCAGCGGCTCATCTGAGTTTTCAGATGATGAAGAAACACTATTGTGTTCTAAATTTACACTATTAGATTTTGTTTTGTTCTTTGTGGCTATAATACTTTTGGGTTCCTTCATTTGTTTTGGTAAAGACAAGTCCAATGGCTCAGCCTGAAGCTCCTCAGAAGAGAAACTGTTTGGAGTGTAAGAACTACTGTGGGAGTTTTTAGAAGATGTGGAAGAAAGATTTAAAGGAGAAGGAGTATTGCTCCTAGAGTGGTCCAATTTATCAACTGGCTTAATATTGGTAAAATGAGGAGGTTTTGTTAGCCTGAGAGGAGTATCACAATTAGTAACACTGTTATGGAGTTCAGCTATAGATGGTGAAGTTATAGAGTCCACAGGCTTTATTGGAGATCTGGCTGACAAAGAGTCTTTAGTGGGAGTGTTGTTGGTGGCAGCCAGCGCCACCTTGGCACTGGCCCTTTCCAGTGATGGTGACCTGGAACTTGAATACTGGTAGACTTTTCTTTGTTCAAACCATTCCTTCACAAATTCCTGAGGAAGGCCAACAGCAATGGAAATTTTCAGTAGTTCATCAGAGTTGGGTTCCATATTCATAGCATAATATGCTTTAAGTACAGACATGTGGTCCTTGTATGGGTTGATGGGGCTAGTCATTCCTTTCTCAGAAAGTACTGATGACAGTAAGAGGGTTTGCTTATCAAACACTCCAGGTTTGTTGGGAACCATGTTCTCATGAGGCTGAAGGACTGCCTTGATTTCTTCGTTCATTTTACACAGGTAACGCTCGTGCTGATGCAACGGAATGGGACCAGGAAAGCTTTCTTTACAGAACTGGCATGAAAATGGAGTGGATACGTTGTGGTTCTCTATCATCTTGTCTTCAGTTACCAAGTCTATTAGGGTTCGCAGCTTCTCTTTTTTAATGTTATTGAGCTGCCTCCTCGAGTCTGTGGTCAAGCTCTGGAGGCAAGCTTTGGCTTCATTGACTTTCTCTAATGTATAGTCAATAATACTTTTAGTGGCACCATTATGACTTACTACTGGAAGACCCACGGGGGGAATATTGGGGGAGGTAACTCCTTGTTCCTCGGCTTGAGAGCATGAATCCTTCATATGGTAAACCTTCAATTTGGAGATCTCTTCAGCCTTGCAGTCCATTTTCTGCCTGGAAACCGTGTTGTCCACAATCTGTAGGACCTTCTGCACCTCGCTTAAATTGCTGCCTACCGCAGGAAACCCGAGCAACGGTGCTTCCATCCCTACACCTAAGTGCTGCATTGGACTTTGAGCAGACGCGTGAACTCCTAAGGGGCTGGTTGCTCCAAGTCCACCATTCATAAAAGGACTAGTTGCACTAAACCCATGTGAGGCCATAAGAACCTTGTACTCATTGAAATCTAGTGGTTCTGTTTTAATTTTCAGTAGGCCTGTTTGCTCAGACATACTAAGTGGTTTGCCATTCTCCAGCTTGTTTCTCAGCTGTGTGATGGCTGAATTAGTAGGAGAGGAAGATACAGAATTAGGAGAAGAACCCGTCTTGATATTGTTTCTCATTCTGCCATTTACAGAGATTAAACCAATACACTTCTTGCTGCTGATGTGCGAACTGTAGGAGCCAGAATGGGAGAAACGTTTCTTGCAGTTTGGACACTCATATGGTTTTTCACCTAAAATGATAATTAAAACCAAATGTTAGTTATCATTCTTGCTGCTGTAATTGCAAGAGATTGCTTTCAATATCTAACTGATCGCCTGTGCATCCAGTGATTAATAGTGAGGGAAATATTAATTCCATGAACATGGCCACGCATCACCACTGCTTTACCCTCCTCTTTCTACAGCTTCTGAGGTCAGTTTGGACCCAGGGTCTCCAGGTGGCAACATCCATCAAGGTGTGAGATTGGCTCCAGACTGACCAGGGCAAGTCACAGGTGAGTACCCTGTGGGAAAAGGAGTCAAATCAAATCAAGACTGTCCAAATTTGATTTGTTTCTTTTTTTTTTTCTCCCCAAAAATTGAATTTTCACAGGATATGAGCACCAGTATGAGAAACTGAGTCCTGATATTACAACATCCACGTCAGTTTGTGCCTGGGCAGAGCCTGGTGACATTTTGTGTGCTGAATTCTGCATCAAGTAGGACAGCCAAAATGCCCAAGTCATTCAATCTGAGACGCTTGGCAGTTACTCGTTATCTGAGAATATGAGTTGTATTTCACTCGGGGGGACTTTTTATTTTGGAAAATAATAATGGACTCTTCGGGTTCCCGCTGCACAGCAATGAATGAACGCTTCTGAACTCAAACTGCCAAACAATCTATATTATTTGCAGGAAGCTTTACTATTTCCAAATCTTTCAGCAAGACTGTGGTATTAACAGCATGATAAATGAGGATGACTCAGATATCACTTATGAAATACCTTAGTAGCTCCAAGAAGCCAGAAGCAGAACTGTGTAAATTTTAAGCTGTCTTTAAAACTCAGCTAATTAAACAAAATGCAAATGAGCACACCAGCACCTCCGCTACTCACCACTGTGAATTCGCAGGTGTTCCTTCAGATGGTGTTTATATTTGAAGGCCTTGCCACACTCAGTGCATTTGAACTTGCGATTGCCTGCTCCTTGGGTCAGCATTTGGTGCTGGGAGGAAAAGAAGAAAAAAAATAGAGATACCAACATGAATTTTATGCAAGAGAAACCATGAATTTCAAGCTTAAAAAACAAAAATTAAATTAATGTGGCTCTGAATTCGTCAAGCGGACCAAAAGGTCTGCATGTACATTTATTTGTCTCATCAGTGTTGCAATAAAAATCAAAATGTTGGCAGTAAACCGAAACAAATGAGAAAGTACTTTCACATGAGCATTCGATATTTGCTTTAGAATTATTTCCTAAGTCTCTCATCAGAAATGTGTTGCTTTAAGGTATCTTACGATGAGAGAAACAGTTTTATAAGAAGATTTGTGGCTCTTAATATTCCTAGCAGATTCTGAACATGTGGGACTCGGCTTGTTTAAAAATTCTGTTTACTGCATGTGGAGTAAAGAGAGAAACACTGTCGTTAGTGGCATTTTGTGTACGATTTAATTCATTACCAAGCAGGAGAGACTGCGTCTTCGGCATAAGCTGCTGCTGGAAATATTTTTTAAAATCACAGAGCAGCAGGAAAGACTTGAGCTACCTTTCGTGCCGTGTTTTCCCCTGGTGCTCTTCTGAGGGGCAAGGAAAAGTTGAAAGTTAAAAGTGGTGTAAAGATATAATCAAAGGCAGCTGACCTTTTTTCAACAAGCAAGGAAAGCCCCATGACTTTGAATTTGGAGAGAAAAAAAAATTAATTAAAAAATAATTATTATCTTGATAATCATGTAGCCAACCACTCTGGATGCTCAAGGTAGGAGGTCAGCCTTTTGCAGGCAACCATGACACAAAAGCCTTTTGCAGGAGCAGGGAGGGGGGGAAAAAGGGGGGGAAAAAAAAAAAAGAAGAGGGAAAAAAAAAAAAAAAGGCAGCGCCGAAACGGTATGACAACTGCGAGGGTGTGCTGCCTCTTCCCACATTCCTGGCGAGACAGATGGTGTTACATGGGACACAGGGAGGTTTGTTCAAACAGCAGCAACCTTCAAAGATCAAGCAGAGCCCAGCCCGCCGCGCGCCATTGAGGGACCCGCGCTCATATGTTGCTGAGTTGCATAAACAAACAGCAACAGCTGTTTTGTCTCCCCCCATCGCCCTCCGAGGACTACTATAAACTTTAGTTGTGCCACTGTTAATATGATACAATCATTTTAATTTACTAATTGTAAATGCCATGAGCAAATGAGGGGACTTTTCAACACCAAAGCTACCATTCATAATGCGCCAGTACCAGCGCACTCTCGCATGTGAAATTTCAGGCGGTTACGTTGGATAAATATCCAGGCGGGTTTTGTTCCCTCCCCTGATGTTTTTAATGATACGAGGCAAAAGGAAGAACCTTACAGTGGATCAGGTTAGGAAAAATGTATATGGAAAAATGTGTTTGTCTACTGGAAAAGCCATGGGAAGGAAAGAATAGGAGAAAGTGCTCTGGAGCCATTTGTATTGATTTAAGATCAAGCAGAAGATACGGTTCTCTTAAAAATGCTAATTGCAAAAATGGTGTGATTAGGAAGATGTGTGTTTGCCTAACTGAATTTACCTTATGCTGAGAAAAACCTACCAAGAGAAATCCAGCTGATTGTGATTTTCAGGTTTTTAAGAAAAATAAATATAGCATAAAGCCTTTATAATTTGACACAATGCACACATCTATTTATTCAACTTTTAACCACGCCATTTGAGTTTCCATTACAGCCCTCCTTAAGACGGGTTTTCAGAAGTAATCCTCCAGCAAGGAGCAGTTTTTCTGCTGGTGTGTAAAGAATTTTGTGGCCCAGGTCTATCACCAGCCCATTTAGGAGCACTAGGGAAGCTCAGTCACCTGTTTGAGACATACGGCATTTCCTTAAATGCGGCACTGATATAATATTACATGTATCCCATCGAGGAAAAAACAGCTTTGATTTATTGCAGATACGCTGCCGGGCTATACAAATCAGAGCAATGCCCAATTCTAGTGGCACAATCACAAATGATAGCCTATATGTACTGTCGGAAGAGTTCTACTCAAAATGTGTAATTATGTCTAACAAACGATTATACAAAATACGCATAATTTCATGTGATTGAAAAGGTTACTCAAAAAGTAATGAAAAAATATTAGCAGATCTTTTAGTATGTCTTGGAGCTCCTATTTGCAACACTGCAAAGTAAAACTAGGTGAAAAATGGAATTAAAATTGCTGAGATGTTTAATAATGTATAATTAAAATGCTACAGTTTCATTCACTTTTTGAGGAACATAAAAACGAAACTAAAGTCAAGTTAAAGTGCAAATAAAATTTCTAAATTAGAAATTAACACACTCATTCGATCGTGAACATAAGACTATTAAATCATATTAGAAGAGACCATCAAAAAATCATTTAGACCTCAATTAAAGCTATTACCATTAAAAGATCTGCATCTTCAAAATGCCATGAAAAATTAATAATGATTGCCAATCAAAGCAATATCGTTCCTCTAAGGGGTTATTACAGAAAGAAATCACTTAAAACCAGCCCCCCACCTGATCTGTCCCTGGCTTGTGTGTCACCATATGCCGCTCGAGCTGGGTGCGGTAGGCAAACGTGTAGTTACAGAGAGGGCACGAGAAGTTCTCCTCGTTCTTCTCGTGGCGGTACTTGATGTGCTCCTTGAGGGACGTCAGGCGCTTGTAGCCCCGGTCGCAGTAGGGGCAGGTCAGCAGTTGGGCGAAGGCATCTGGAGTTCCAGGTGGCAGGTCTGCGCCCCAGGATGGGGGGGGAAAGAGAGGCAGGCCAAAAGGTCAGCAAATCAATGGCAGCTCATGGGCTGATTGCCCGGGATGGTATGAGAGGAATCGCTGCAATCTGCTGCCCGGGAGGGAGGGACGGCGCTTCCAACCGGCGGCGGGAGGCACCGGCACCCGCGCACACCCATGGCAGACTCGCAGGGCCCGCTCTGGACCCCGCCAGGAAATTAATTACGGGCATCACTCCTCCCGCAGACCTGGCTGGCTGGAAAACTAAAAAATACTTTTCCTGATCAATTGGCAATTTGCATTCCAGCCCCAGCTCATTATGTTACTTATGCCATTGACCGAATCCTTCCTACTGACTCTTCTCCAATTATTTATCAAGGCATTGGAGAGCAATAGGCTGGCTACTCTGTCTTTTGTGGCATTAAAACTCTGTTAAAACTTCCCAAACTCCCAAGTAGAGCAGCAGCCTTTCTCCTGTTTAAATTCAGCTCTACAGTTCACCCACCGAATAATACAAATGTGCTGACTAAAAAATCACAATACACTGAAATTACAGCCCCAATCTTTGCTCATGAAATTCCATGCCGCTGCAGCTGTTCTTCAATTTTTAAGGTAAACACCCAGGCATGTAGTGCATTTATAATTGCAACAGCTGCACGAGGTCAGGATACTGGCTAAAAATGAATTACAGCCTCACCATTTTCTTCTTGCCCATTGGCCTCTGGAGTGCCAAGGCGAGACAGTTCCTCAGGGGCTTCAGGGTAAATAATGGCTGTGTCGCTGCGCTGCAGGTACTCTGCTATGCTGACTGCATGCCCATCCCCTTCCTCCAGTTTCCTTTTGGCAAAATATTCCTCAAAGTCCGACGTGCAATTTGCGTTCTTCACTAAAACAAGAGAAGGAGAAAAGAAAGGGTGGTTGAATGCATCGTCCCAGAGAGCTTGGGCCTGTCAGCAACGTTACAGGTTGAGCAGATGTACTGGAGCTACAAGGCTGGGGCTGCAGCTGGATCCTTGCTCTCATCGGCCTTGCTCCAGCTCCCAATAAAATTAATGTGGGCTTTCCACCAGCGTGGATGGAAGTAAGGGCAGGCAGTTAAATTAACAAGAACAGGGGCTCTACAGGGCAGCAGGAGAAGTTTATGAGGCTTGGGTAATGCAGGTAATCTTTCATTGCTGGAACCTGAACAATCTTCACGGGGCTCCTGGGGGTCCCACAGCTTTTGGCGTGAGCCCAGCTCAACCTACAGGACTGAGCTCAGCTGCCCCTGGATCACACAGACCCTGAGACAGTCCTCATGCGGGAGATGGTAGTTGCAGGTACTAAAAGACCAAACTTTTCTGAGACAGGTCCTGCCTCAGGCTGTTCTTTGTCAGGCACAAGAAGAAAATTGCTCACATCTTCCCCCTTTTTCTTTCCTCCCTGAAAAATTAACTTATAATGGGAGAATAGGTAGTTTTAAAAACTTATTGCTTTATGATTTCTGCAATAGAACCACATGGTTTAGACCATAACAGGGTCATCGAGCCCAAAACCACTCTGACAGTCTATACAAGAGTTTTCCTTATTTTCTTTAAATGTAACCTCAGTTTTTTACTATCCATGCAATGTCCATGAAACATAATACATGCTCAGCCACAAAACATCCTGTTACTGAAAATGTGCTTTTCTCCTCCGTGTATGAACACCGCTTACAGGAAAGACCCTAAAACTTTGGTACGTTATAGACAAATAACAATATAATTATATTAGAAAAGAAAAAAAAAAAGGAGATTATTATTTTCTTTCTCTAAATTGTTTTTCTTTGTTTATTAACAAGTCTTGGAAGACACAGTTGGTGGCAAGGAACTAAAGATACTTGTTTTTAACTGACCATAAATGAAAATAACAGCTTATGATTGATTAAATTTTTAATGTATTTCTGCTTAGGTGAAACAAGAAAATGAGGAAACACCATGAACTATTCTGGAGTTCATGTAAAAGTAAAATACTAAATGGCACAATTCTGTTCTCAGTGAGGCCAGGGAGCAACATGGAGTAAACACATGGAAATCAAGTGGGTTATGGTTTGTAACCACTGGAAATGAGAGACTAACCAGCTCCTTGGTGTTTAGAAACGGGTAAATGCTTTGCCTCAGCTTCCTACAAAAATGCAAGGCAGTGATGCTGGCAGTGAAAACGAGACGTGACCTCTGACTGGGGCACAACTGGGAGCCTGCAGTGCCTGATTTGAAGCGCTGATCTCGGCGTCATCGATAAAAGTAGATATCCGTCTCTGTAAACCTCATCCCTTTAGCCGATAAAATCAAATCCTCTGGCTGAGACAAATATGCCCTATTTTTCATATGAGCTGAGCGGCTTCTCAACCGTTCTGCAGTATTTTAGTGACAGTGACCAAATGGCACAGGGCATGGGACCCTGGTTTTGGAAGGAAACTTCTATTCCTATCACACTGGTTTTGTAAGGAATGGCTACACCACCACAGAGCTCCTCTTGGTCCTTCTGCAGCTCCTGTTACCATTTGTTATTAGCATGAGAAACAATTATCCTCTTTCAACCCCAAAATAAAGCAGCTTCTAGAGAAGGAGAGTGCGAGTGTGGAGAAGACAGAGTACTCTACCTCCATTTTGTTGTGGGAGAGAAATATAACAAAATGGTGGTTACTGAGTACACCTTATGCACAAGAGCATCAGAGTAGGTGTAGGATTTTTTGTTTTTATCAGAAAAAAAGCTGAGGCTTTACTTTTTATGCTGTAAACCTAACTTTTCATTCCCCTGTTATGCCTAGATCTTCCAAGTGTTACAAGATCATCCACCCTCTGGCTTAACACTACCAAGCTCCACTCCTTCTTTTGTCTTAGCAATAGATCCAAGTAAACCAAGTTTATTTTTGCCAAATTTAGGCCATGAGCCAATAAGTGCTACCTGTGAAGCAAGGAGGGGGAGTTTTTCTCAAGAGAGGAGAAATGGGATGGCTCCATGGGATGGGTCCACAAGTGTCTTTTCTCTTCCAGGTAAACTAGGGGCACTTGGACTTTGCAATTGCATTTATAGGATTAGGATTCAAGCCACCAAGCAAGGCCTGAGTTAAGATTGAGAGCTTCCATCCCAAACTCAAACCTAAATGAGGTTCTTCCTTCCTGCCTCCAAGTCTATCTGGAGGCTGATCCTACAGGCTGCGGAGGACTGCTGCAGTATTACCGGCCCCGACTTCCTAATTCTCGGGATTATTTAGCTTCTATGTCTGTGCATGCAATCCAGGAGCTAAAGCAAATGTTTATGTCTATATTATAAACCCCTAAAAACAAGGGGATTTAGTGAAAAAGCTGATAGATCCTTCACTGAAACAATACAACCAATGCTGGAACGCTGCAGATTAACACAGATAGTGAAGGGTGTCCATGTGGGTCTGGTTTCTCACCAGCGACGTTACTGACAATTCAGACATGGCTGGAAGCTCACCCAGTGGTACTAAAAAGACCCATATGACAACCATTAGGTTTCTCTCTCGACTTCTGGGTGGAAGACTTGCTTCCCCCCTCCATGCCCTGATTTATTTTCCACGCACAAAGCCACATTCACAGACTCCTTGTGGGCTGACACTGCACACACACTGCACATCCCCTCCTGAGAGGCAAGAATTTCAGCGAGATCTATGGTGGATGACCTCACCAAATAAGTCTTTTTTTCAATTAATTATTGGAGCCCGGAGAGCAGAAATATTTGCAGCTCCAAAAGCTGGTGTGGCTGTTTCACGTAAAAATAAAACACATTAAGAAAAGCTATCTTTGGAGGCATTTAGGACCTTTCAAGATAAAGTGGGAGAGAGGTCCAAGGAGCTTGGGAGACCAGTTATTTTGTGTGGGAACTCATCCTGCGAGATGGTGATAGCTGCCCTTAATCGCAAACAAAGCTAATAAAACCACAGCCTTCATTAGGCAGGAAGTGAGAGGCCCCCATTGGTACACACAGATTACAGCCTGAAAACGGCCTGTCCTCCAGCCCGCCAAGTTTTACTTCTGTTTTCCTCCCTCTGAAAGTTTTTCTTTCCCTTCTTTAAATTATGTTAAGAGATCTTTACTTGAATTTTGTCAGATGGAAATTTTTTGCCAGGAAAATTTTTCTTTTTGTTTACAGGGATTTTGTTAAGCTATTCTCTGCAAGCATCCCAGTTGCAATAATCATAAAAGGTAGAATAAAATAAACCATAAGAATTTCTTCATTCACATTTTAAAAACCTCTTCTGCTAAACATCACTTTTTCAAGTCCCCATTTCAGAAATCCTCAGAAATATTTACAAATTCATTTAGCAGGACCAAAATCTTAGATTTTCACCCTAATGGCCACTTTTGCTTTTTCACTCTGAAGCCTCCACGGCTCATTATAAAAATGTAGCTGATTAATGTATGGATAATAAGATTTCTCTTTAAGTACCATTAGGAAGTGGCCACTCTGACAATAGCAGAATAATTTAATAATGGAGACCTTTTCTTTTAGTTTTCTTTCTCTACTGATGACATTCCGCAGCGAATTTGATGCTAAAAGTGCATCACAGATATTGCATGCACCTACGGAAACTTTCTGGTTGGATGTATGCGAGTGAGTCTGAAAATGCATCTGTGTTCAGCCCCGGCCACGGAGCACTGCGAGATGTGGTGTCAAGAGGGGGAGACACGTTGTATTGAATGAGAGAGACCTCCTTGGCCCATCTGGAAGAGCCCGTATTAATCTGTAGGATGCCCTAAATGTCTTAAGGAAACCAGAAGGTCACTGTTGAATGGCTTTTGCTGAAGAGGGAGTCACTGATCCAAGTTTTTTCATTGGGTCGAGTCTCAGCCTCACCTCAGCTACCTTTTTCAGCACCAGTATTAAATCCCCCTATAAACCGGCAGAGTAAAATTGAGGCCAAACACTCAAGACAGGCCCAAAGCCCATAGTGAGGCTAAAGAAAAAAACTTTGAACATGTCCCAGACTATCCAGGAAGGATCTCCAATGACTCAGGGACTGATTTCTTCCCTTTCCTTGTCAAATAATGGTTGAGGCACCTCGTTGGGAGCAAAGGGGAGCTTTTACTCTGCATAAAGGATTCCACAGGTCCTCACAGGTCCTCACAGGTCACCTGGCATCTTCCACTCAAGGTGAAAAGATTGGCATAAGCATTTAATTTATCAGAGTATTTATTATGCTTAAGTAATCTGACATTGCTCTTATGAGTCTATGGAGACTGCAGCAATTAAAGAAACATGTTCTGCCCAACCTACTGAGGCATCAACCTCCACCGAAAGAGGCTCCGAACATCTCAGTGACAAAGATTTGAATTAAACACTGTCAGAGCACTGGGCAACTCATGATGGTTATTTGAGCAAGCCTCCCATCTTAGCTGGAGTAAAGACGAGCCTGGGACTTGCACAAGACATTTGGGGAAGGAATTGCCAGGAGCAACACCCAGAGAAGCTCTTGCATTTTAAATGCAGACCACCTAAATGCAAAGCACTCCTTGAGCCGTGAGTTTGCAGTGCATCAAGCTGGGTAGGGGTAACCCTTATTTTTTCCAGTAGAGGCAGGACACCTCATGGACACCACTCAGGGTTAGCAGAGGGGCTCGATGGCACCTGGCCCCCAGAGAGATTTCGTGAGGCTGACGATGAGCTGGAAGACAAGGCCATCAGATACTGGAAGGGAAGGGACTAAGAGGATATTAAGGCTTCCCCTTCAAGCAGACCACATTGCAAGCATGAAAGAGTCAAGGCCTGTTATGGTAAGGAAAATATGTGCAAAGGAAGTCACACGGACTGATAGGGGACCTCAAAGGCTCTGGTAATGGTAATTCAGATAACCATCAAGCCTTATTTCTGAATTAGATGTCTTTTAAAGTCCTCTTTCTCCAAGTGCTAAGCACAATTTGTCACTTTATTGTCATCTCTTGGAAAATAAGATAATATATTAAAAAAATAAAAAATAAGCTTTTGAGATACATATGTAGCCAGTTCTGCACAGCAAATCATTAAGTACACACGTAATGATGAACTGTGCCTCGGTGCCACCTTCCTTTCATGCATAATAAATCTAATGGATGAAGAAAGCAGTGACACAGTTTTATTTTCCTATTATTTTCACCCTCAAGAATGACAATGTAAATTTCTTGTGTTGCTTAATAAGAGCACTGGGGTTTTATGTGGGTGTTACCAACATTAGGAAAGTGTGAGTAATAAAATCCTTGCGAGACTTTGGTACCACCTTTTACAGTAATATTTGTGGAGAGTATTACCTATGAACTAAATTTCATAATGGAATGCATAGAAATGTACTTATACTAGAAAACTCTTCCTTTTAGCTGTGTAAATCTATCTGCAACATCTCAAATTGTGACAAAATACAGAAGAAACTTCAGGTGATGTATGGCATTCAGCTGTGCTGAGGATGGAGTGGGACCTTTGGAAAGAACACAGTAAACCCCTGAATTCATTTGGATCAGAATATAGCAACAGAAACCTTTTGCTCGTTTGCTCTGCTACAGAAAAAAGAGAGATGGCTCAGAGGTGATGCCTGCTAAATATCTCTGTCACACTTCTTGTGCCACCAAATGTATTGATTTCTGAGAAGAGGGGAAAGAAAGAGATGCGAAAAGTGGGGGGAAAAAAAAGATTAGCCAGGAACATTATAATCTCCTAAATATGCATTTAAAGTGTGTGTGTCTGTGTGTCTATGTAAGGGGTTTATGCGTGTCTTGCTGAAAAGATGTTTTCAGTCTCTAAGTAGCTCAGTCTGTGCACCACCCAAATCTGGGGCTGCCAAGGAGGGTGCACCCCCTCCTCATTATCAAGCTCTTCGTACAGTTTCTCTCATTAAAAGGCTACTGTATCTTGGCCCAGCTACTTTATCCAAGGTTCACCCTGGCTGGGAAAACATCTCCTCACACTGCTGAGAACTATTATCTCCCAAGGATGTGGCTACAAGGAGTAACTAAAGGCTAAAATGTTGTGGGACACAGGAGGGGTAGCAAGGACTCTTCACTGCATGAATTGGTCGCTGCGCTCTCGTGATCGGGTTGGGGGGGAAAATTAAAAACAAGGAGAATTATGTCAATATTTCCTAAATTTTTAACAGAAAACAAGAAATAGATTGTTTTTTCACTCTCACTCTTCATGCACAGCTAGTTCTACGTGGTCCCGAAGAAAAGCGGTGCTCACACCATGCAAGGCCTTACCTGTACCATTGTTTCCAGTGGTCTGAATTGTGGCTTCAGGCCCCATAGTGTCATAATCTTCCTTCATTTCTTCTGTGAAATAAAGCATGAACACTTTTAGCACTGGCACGGTAGCGAACGGCTCACAAAGCTGGGGAGCACATAGCGCTGCCGGGGAAGATCCCACTCGGGCAAGGAGAGAAAAGGGCTGTTGTGCACCTCTACACAATGGCTTTGTTCTGGGAAGTGAATGAGTTCAGCAGTGCTGGAGGGACGAGAACTTATTTACTTTAAACATGACAGCGAGTGGTGGAAAACAGAACTATTTGTTCGGAGTAAACGAAGGGCTTTTCCCAATATCAAATCTAATAAGCAGTCGGGTGAGAAAAAGGGATTTTTTTTGTTCTTTTTTTTTTTTTTTTTCCTACTTATTTAAAAGAAATAATCAGTTAACAGACAGTGTGAGATCTATACCTGGAAGAAAATGCAAATACAGAAGGAAGATGTAAGAACTTGTTGTATCTCCCTCTCTATCTATCTATCACCACACAGATCTGAGCTGTCACCGTCATTTTAACCTCGTTTGAGGCACAGCAAGTATTAATATTGAGTGATGCAGAAATGTGACAAATCTTCAACCGTGGGCAGTTCTTCTCTGCCCCTACTACTTGTTTGCATCTTCTGTGCACTGACAAAGTCTGTCTTTATGGCCGTAAATTGGGTTAATTCACATGCAAATGAGCATGATACGTGTAAAATTATTTACTATGTATTTTTGTGGATCAGTTTACTTTCCATGAACCCGGGGCTTAGGAGTGAGTAAAAATAGCTTTTAGAAGAGGCTCCATCACTGGGGAGAACACTTATTTTCCTGGATGTTTCAGCCTGCCTGGCAGTGCCTGTCAAACTTGGTTTCTTGCTGCTAATTTGTTAGTTCATGTGCAACAGGTATTCACACATGCAGCATGGATAAGATTTAACCCTCCAAAGGGTTTTCACAGGCAAAAAAAAATAGACAGAGCATTTCTTTCTCGCATTTTCGACTTCTAAATGCCAGCCTTTCTCTATCTGAAGACAGGCACAAACACACAACCTCTCCCGTTCCTTTTTTTTTTTTTAAGTGAGAGAATTTAGTATTTGAGATTCAAGTGAAAAGATCAGCTTTAATCAGTCACTGAGATGCACTTGCAAGAAATAAAATGGCACAAAGCACCCAGAAGTGGTTCAACAATGCCCAAATAAATTTCAAAAAAATGAGAGAATTTCCCAGAAACAAACACCAGTCGATGATGATTCAGGAAGATGGATGCTGCTCGGCCAATCAAGTGATAGACTGGCAAGAAGATCAAAGCATGCTATTAAAATCTTATTGATACATGAAGCATTAAAATTCTTATTACTCCTTTTTTTCTTTTTTATTTCTTTTTTTTTTTTTTAANTTTTTTTTTTTTTTTTTTTTTTTGTGAGAAAGATTTTGATGAGGACAGAGTCTGGCCCAGTATTAATCCATTTCCATGACAATGATTTGACTGAAGATAGGGGAATAATATAAACAGAGCACATTCTCGGTTCATTCCTAAATTTGCAATCTTGTAGTATTCTTCAGATGTCACATTCTACAAGTAATTAGTTGGTAGAATAACAGGTTCTAATTGTATCATTCTAATCAAAACTAAAGCACAGAATGACTTAATTCAGAGCTTTACAACCAGCGTACAATACTGTGGTATAAATATACATGTTTATGGCTTTGAAGCTTAAAAAAGAGGAAAAAAAATTAATGAAAGCTCTTAAGTTAAAATATGCAGGTACAAACAGATGCTAAATTTGTACAAAAGCATAGAATATGCAGACCAGATGAAAAATATTTGTTTAAACTGTACAGCAGACAAGCCAGCCTTGATTCTTTTCCCAGATCTGGCATTCTGCCTCTCTAAGGATCATTTTCTCGGGGTTATCTTGTGTCCAAAACATTTAGGAGTTCAATATGTATTAATAAAATGTTGTCAATTATGATAATTGATCTGCTGGGCCAGTCTCACATCTGATATTTTTATTGCAGCCTCCCAGAAATTTTAATCAAGGTACAGTGTTTCTGAGAAGTTCAGCCTTCGATATAAATATAGCCATTGTGATTTTCTTCCTTGATCATCTCATGTGATTTCTGGTAGTAAGGAGTCACAAGTATCAGAAGTTTTCCATCTGAGGGCACATCTACCCAGTCAGCAAGGGGAAAACAGTTAACAG
>VZTE01005949.1:1420342-1427842 GCA_013397775.1 Eulacestoma nigropectus | reverse complement strand
GAGGGATGGGAAAGGCGGCGGCGTGGGTCGTGCCACCGGATGGGAGCTGCTGGTTTCCTCCTGCTCTGGCCCATTGTACACAGCCTCAGCCATGGCACCTTAACCTTTTGAGGAGTGCCCGGTCACTTCAGGTGTGCTGGAACGTCAGGTCACATCACCCCCTGCTCTTTATGTAACATAAAAGTAGGTGGCTGCTAAAAAGTGGCGATAATTTGCAGAGCAAGCTGAAAATGAAAGTATCCACGGAAGGACAAAAATATGCCTTTCTCCTCTTTGGGTGCCAAAGAATTGCACACTCCTTATGACCTATCTACAGACAGCCCCGCTCAGGAGCGGCCAGTGGGAAGACCAGAGGAGAAACCACAGGATAAGTCTTAGGAGCAGCAGGCCTGGAAACAGGAGAGAAGAAACTGCTTCCTTCCAGCTGATTCTTGGATGTTCCAAGCCATGAGCATGTATCCTGGCTTGGTGTGTGCAAATGATTTGGGGCAAAAAGACTTACACACGGGTAAATTCTGCAGGAAGACAGGAGAGTACTTTTTCACTCTTTCTTAGATAATAGAATCCTGTAATGCTGACAACACAGTGGGGCACATTAATATAAATGATACAATATAAGAACGAAGTAATAGCATTGCCCCTGCATTTCCTTGCTTTTGTCATCTCCAGATTCTAACCAGAGAAGGCCTTACCTGCTTTGTGTGAGTGTGTGATTGCCATCTCCTCTGTTCTGTTACTAATGAGTGTCTCTCATCCTAAGAGAAACGAGGATGACACAAGTGATGCAACAGGAAGCTTAGGGTACACCCACTCCTTTCCCCCTAGAATAAACACTGTTCTCAGGGAAGGTACATTGATAATAAAAATACATTTTTAGAAATTTCTCAGGCAACTGTAATCGCTATGGGAATGGTGACTCTAATAGTATGTACCTTCAACACGTAAACTCCACAAATAAGAAGGCTTAGGATTTGCAAGGCAACATTTTGCCAACAGACAGGACTGCAGCTGTCCTGAAGATGTGATATTAGAAGGGTGCAAAAAATAGAGGAATTTGAAATGCAGATTAAGGGTTGCTTAATCCTGAAGCCTAAAAGCTGATGCTCAGGTCAGTGTCTCACCTCTCAGGTTGCCTGTACACACACATCCTTTGGAATCTGCCTTTAGTGAAAATAGTTAAACCCACTACAGACTTCAGCAGGAAACTGTGATACCATTTTGAACTCTGATAACCAGCCCACTGCAGGCTCCAAGACGAGCCTGTGATACTATTTCAAACTCCAATAACAAGGAACACTCCTATATCGTGTAGGCAAATGACTTCATGTTTTTTCTATTTATATTTTTAGCCAGAGTCCTGAGGCTGCTACCAAAGTTGCACTGTCAGATGAGATACACTACACACTGGTGAGGCTCTTGGCTCCCTCTTGGCTTCTCTTCTCAGGAAGTGTTTGTTGCTTTGTTCCTGCTAACGACAATGGGATTCATCGAAGTTTATATATCTTGACTGAGAGACATTAATTTTGGCAGTTGTGTGGTCAGCCAGATCCTGCTACCCTTACAGCTGCCTCTGCACTGCAGGGAGAGGCCAGTTGTTGGATGCTGACGACCAGGAGGAGACTCATCTTCCTGTGAATCTTGAGGGTGCTGATTAAACCACATACACTAGATTCCCAGACTGGAATTTCTCTGCTGAATACATACTTTTAAATGGTTGCACAGCAGTAAGAGCACAGCTGAATGCTTTTAGAAATATAAATAATTGATTATTTATTTATCCTCCAAGATAGCCTTCTCTCCTGGTAGATTACAGAGCTTGTTCACAGGAGAAGTAAAAGCATAGCCTGGAGGAAGACAATATACCTTCAGCTTCTGCTTGAAATCAGTATGGAATCGGCATGAGTCTACTGCTCAGGATGTTCAAGAAGATGTTGTTGTTGCTTAACTGTATCCCTGATCTGATTTCAATGATTTTTAAGTATTTAGGGACATAACTTCTAAGTCTTAAGAAATTACAAGCACGTTATCTTATGAGGAATCAAACTGCAGAAGAAAATTCTCTCCATAACAGTGCAACTTAATTTTCCCTGTCCGAACTCTGTTTTTCTCTTTCTTAAACATAGAGAACTGAACTATTCCCAGAGTTATCCTACTGATTAGTTCAAAAATATAATAGTCTAATCTCTTCCAGGACTGGACAGACAAATGAACAAAAGATGGAAGAAGAACAGTTGTGAGCTGTACTGAGAGACTCCCTTACATTTAATGCCATTTATTTCAACCTGAAAGTGCCTCTGATGAATAGGCACAAAATAATCACTTTCATTTTGCAAAATCCTGTGTTCTCAATGTTGGGGAACTAGAAAGCAGAATGGATCTGGCTGCAGAGCCCCTAGTTCACAACATTTACTTGTGTTTTATACAGGTGAAATCACCGGTGTTCTCATACCTGCATTTTGACTAAATTACCTGCCTTTCACTTTCACAGTAATTTTAAACCACTTCACTGACTTGAACAAAAAGCCCCCAGACAACCGCAGAATTTAGTCCACTTTTTCCACTGACCAACTGAAAAAGCTGGCTACAGCAAAGACAGAAGAATGCAAGATTTACAGCGGAGAGACGGAGCCAACCCTGTGTTCTGATTAGCAGTTTGGATGCCATTGTTCTGTCTGGAAAACACATGTCATCCTCAGAATCACCCAAGCTGTCCATTGACATCTGCCAGCATATCCTCCATCACCTCGCTCTTTCTTTTTTTTCTCACTTTCTCTTCCTTACACCTCTTTCCTCATTTCCCCGTGTGAAGTATTCCAGTGCAGTTAGGAACTACTCCTTGTAAAAACTCACCCCCCACAATATCACCTTCAATCTCAAGCTGACCATCTCAAAACAACAGAAAATAGACACTTCCTCTGAGTCTTCTCACTCGTAGGATTTGTGCTGTGTTTCACTCTGGGGACAGAAATTCATAATAGCCCAGAGGCTTCATATTTTTAAAATTGTCACACTAAGACTTGAGTGCCTCCATGAAAGAAGCAGTAGAAAGAGATGCCTGAAGGTAGGCTGGGAAGAATCCAAAATGATGTCAGGTTTCCTTCTACCTTCCCATCAATACGGTCTTTGAAGAAGAAGCCTCTTCAGAGAAGAAAAAATAACTTTCTCTTTAGTTAAAAGGGCTACCACGGTTTCAGTTTGGAGATTGACAGTTAATGTTAGCTTTATTACCTTAAAATCTATACAGACTCATGGTTTGCTGTGGATGGCTTTGCCTCCATGAGTTTTGATGATGTCCTTGAAAGAGAAATATAGATGCATAGCTTCATTCCGTGTTGACTTTGGAGGTGAATATTTTATCCCCTTTCCTTTTCCTGGCTGTTTGCAAACAGCAGTGATAGCTCCTATGCAGCACGCCTAAGAATTGTGGCAGAGGAGAGAAAATCAAAGCTTTTACTGGACTAGAACAGTTCCAAGTCTGATAGTTCTCTTTCCTTGCTGTGGTGACTGATGATGAGGGACAGAGGAGATAAAAGAAGTGCTGGAACTGTGCATCGTTGTCTATTATCTTTTGTCCAAAAGATACTTCTATTATTTTCATTATTGTTTTTAGCTTTTATGTAGAATGAAAAGATTCTTAACTAAAGGAAAATATGTTTTTTTCTGAGGCCTATGCATTTTTGTGTGTGACTTTATAGGGAATAGAATCTTACATTCTCGAAGAGTCCTTAGAAAAATGTTGCTGCCTCTCTCTAGTTATACCGTAGTACAACTTTTCCAGCAAAGAATAATTTCTGTTTAAATATGAGCTTGGCAGTTTCTGGAAGATAGTAAGTTGTGATTTATCCATCATAATGTCTATCAGCCTGTTGAGAACTTTTTCTTTGGCTGTCAAGGCCCTGAAACACAGTTTGTACAATGCTGTCACACCCAGGTAGAGCTACAACAGCTGAACATGGTTATTTTTCAGGGACCCAGCTCTCCCACTGCCTCTTTGGAAGAGTTTAAGTTTATAATGCTAACTTAAATGATTGCTAACAGAATAATTCTCCTCCAGACATGTCGGGTTGAAGAATCTGACAGGTTTTCCCCACTATGAGGGAAGTACCCAGGAAGGGAGGCCCCAGCTACGTGACTTCATAGGTAAAAATAAGATTGTCCTAAGGTTATTCACCTAGGATGAATTTTGTACTAAAAAATAGAAATAAAGAAAAAAAATCAACTCTTACTCCCGTTTACTAAATCTAGATCAAGAAAGCAATTTTTTGTTGTTGTTCTGGTCAAGAAAGACTGGGATGGTGGCTGAGTGGTTGTGGCTGAGTGGTTTCTATGTTCTTGTCAAATGAGTCAACTCGTCCCTCACCCTCAAGCAAGAGGAAGTCAAATCCACTGCTAACACGATGGCAGAGAGAGTTGCTGCATATCTAATTCCTATTAAATAGACAGGTGGTAGAGAGGTAGAATTACCCAAATATTGTAGGTAGAAGATTTTAGTGTTTTAAAAAAATTCAAATAAAACTTTTCTGAAATCCCTTAAGAATTTCAAATGAGACTTATTGTTCAAAGTTATCGTTACATGCTATGTGAGCCTGGATTTAGAGTCATCCTTTTGAATGGTGGACCATTGAGCAGGAGTTATAAACTATCACATAACCTGTTTTTTAATACAAAAGTACCAGCTTGGTTACCTAAAGGGAATGGGAAGATCCTTCATGAATGAACACACCGGAGACAAGATCATTCAATGCACAGGATAAATCCCAACCACTGCAGAACTTCAGCTGCAGCAGCAATTCCTGCAAGTGGGAAGCCCTGACTAGAAACCAATGGCACAGTACCTGATACATTCCCAGCAAAACAAATTAATGTCATTCTCCCAGTTCCTCTCACCTCAGGTTTCAGAGGAAAGTCCTCAGGAACCAGACCCAAGCCTGAGAACGTAGGGTTCTCCACCAGCAATGAGGGTCTGGAGACTTCATACCTGTGGCATGTTCCTGAGCAGCCTGGCTTGTGGGCCCTAATGTTTAAGTTCGAGTGGAATAAATACAAGAAAAAAAAAAAATTAATGAGTTCTGTATTTTACTGGAAGCACTGAAAAGAATGAAATCAGTGTGGGATGATTTCTTGTTTTCAATATCAATTGTTTCTTCTCTGGCACTTTGATACAACCTCCTTCATTTCAGTGGAACCAGGATCTCGTCCTGCACATCACTCAGCCAGACCTTAAATCACCCTGCAACTACATATTAAAAAAAACAAAAAAAAAACAAAAAAAAAAACCAAAACAGAAAAACATGGCTTTTTTCCCCTCTAGTAAAATTCCAACAGTGTTGACTGCCTTATTTAACCCATGGAGAAAAAAAAATTGAAGAGGAGAGAAACATTATACTGATGCTTCAGGAAGTAAAAACCCAAACGTGTGTCATTCGTGGAATCACTCAGACTAGTGCCTTCTCCTCTGTAGAAAATTACTCAGGTCCTCTTGCTTTCCACAATCTACAGTATTGCACTTCTAAGGAAATAATACCTTGATAATCTGCACTTCAAAACCCAAGCCAATAATTGCCTTTGATGATTGAACAAAAAAAAAAGGCAACCAAAAAAACCCCAACAAACCCAAGACAGAAAAAAAAGGAATCTACAAGGCTGCAGCAAAGGAATGCTGGAGAAAAGATGCTTAAACTACTGGTGCACCTCTGTGTTTCACTGTAATTTACAATCTATTTGCCAACAGTTCCGCAATGATTAGTAAAATATGTCAAGAAGCTAAACAATATAAGCATCACACTGAAAGAAATTTAGCAAGACCCCCTCTAATTATTATTGTACATGACAATTCAACAAAATATTTTAAATCAGTGAGAAGAAAAGAAATATTAACAGTCTTTTCAGAAAAATGCACTTATTATCATGCCTGAAGGATATTCGGGAGGAATGTGAAAATAACTGTAATTTATTTAAGACCTGGAAGTATGAAATAATAAGCTACTGAGCCATCAGAATTGTTTTGGTGTTGTTATCTGACATGAGGGCAGACCTTGTCTCGCTTTAAGTTTTATAGTAATAAGACCTTGGAAACAAAACCTTGAATAAACAGAACATAAAGAAAAGGGAAATGTGTCCTTGCATAAATAGATATTGTGTCTATCACCTTCTTCCCTAAAGGTTGCTCAACTTTACAAACCATGGAGTAGGTAGAAAGTCATAAAAGCTGGACTGCACTCAAAGGTTCAGAAATCATAGCCTGGTCATTTTGCAACTTAAAATGAGTAATGCCACCACGTGAAAAAAAGGCAACCTTATAACGACGCTCTGTTTCTATTAAGAAGCTCTGTATCTGCTGGCATTTTATCCTCCTCCGCCCCAAAGATTAATAGCTACACATCTGACTCATTTTTCATATTGCATTTAACCCACAATTTAAAGCCTAAACAACCCAGCATTTCAGCTCAGGAGGGACAATCCTTTCCTCCTTTAAAGTCCAGGGAGAAAACAGTTTGATGTTGTTAACCCTACCTTCTTCTGATGTAGCCACATCTCTCCTCCCAAAGGCACACTTCTCTGGAAAGAATCCTCCAAACTTCCACACAAAAGCACTGTGCACCTCTAGCCTCTCCATTAGAAATAAAATTCTAACAAACTAAAAAAAAAAAAAAAAAAAAGACCCACAATTGCCTTGAAAATCTCTGCCTATTTGTTTGGCAGCCCTAGCTGGGTTGGTTGGGGTTGGTTTGGGATTTTTCCCTGTTTCCTGGTGTCAACAGGAAATCCTGTGTCTAACAGGTAACGCGCCACTTGAGAGCCCATCAGCGGGAATAATGGGAGAGATCAGCCCTGCTCGGGGATAACGCCACCGAGCATCACCTGCCCGGCTCCAAGGAGGGGGAGGAGATCACGGCCATTAAGGTGGAAATGAGGGCTTGCCAGCCTTCCTCCAGAGGTGTTGCTCACGCTAAACCTCCCAGGGAATGGGTTCCCGAGGGTGTTGGGGGAGCGGGGTGCTTTTGGGTACCTCCGGGATGCTGATCTCGCCAACTTTGCCGGAGCTGGGCGAGGCGCACGGGACCCCCGGGGGCCGGGACCCAGGGGCTCCATCCTCCCCCCAAGCCCGGAGCATCCTCCCTGCGGCTGCCACTCGGTCCTGCCTCGCCAGCTTTGTTCACAGCGTTTTGCTGCTGTGCAAGCGCGGGCCCCGTTCCTAATACATTAAAACCTTTCTGTTTTCAAAATAGCATCGTTGCACCTCAGGACTGACAAAACCAGACAGCGGTGAAAGGGACGGCGACATGGCAGACACAAAAGCTCACCGCATTACGGCCACTCTAAACAGAGCACAAAAGCAAGGGAGCCAGCGATGTGTAAACCAAACAATGTGAGGGGAAAAAATATTGAATAATTTCTGTCATGAGGCAACTGACTAAAGCCAGGCTCTAATTGAATTAAACTCCCATTTATTTGCTCAGGCCTAAACAACAGGCTGGGGAGGGAAAAAAAAAAAAAAAA
>VZTE01005949.1:1408764-1418764 GCA_013397775.1 Eulacestoma nigropectus | reverse complement strand
TCCAATTCCATCTATAAATTTCCTTGTGATTCTCACAATTGGAAAGACTTCAGAAATGTAAGCAAACTTTTCCTGCTCCCTTTTTTTTCTCTCTTTTTAATTGTCAGGGGGGAGGGTCATCTGTTTTCTAAGAATGCTTTAAATAACTTCTGCCTTGGGAGATAGCTGAAAAAGATCATTTTTTTTCTATAAATCAGGAAACAAAAGGCCTCCACCCCTTCCAAGAGCTCTCTCGCAAACTTTCCCTTTTTGCCACCCCACCAGTATGGTAATAACACACCAGCCCATCACAATCTGCCAAGAGGTAGAAAATAAATAGGGAAAAGGAAGATTTTGTTCAACCTAGACTGTCAAGTTTTTTTATGTTGCTTTTTTCTCAAGCTGACACCCAAAATGAACAGAATTTTTTATTTTTTTTTTAAATAAAACAAGCAACTTTTGCTCCCTGCTCCTGTCAGCTCTCACTTACTAACCAAGCCCTCCTTCCCTCAGACAGAAGTTGGGCACCTTTTTTTCTTGCCTTGAGTTCATTTTAAGCATCAAGATTATCTGCTTGCTGACAGCTGCATGATCTATGGCCTACCCCCTAAAAAAAACCCCCAAAATACAGTTTGAAAGCAGCTATGAATTTTACCCCTCCCCGGAGCAGAAGCTATCTTATGAAGTATTGATAACGCATTATCTTAGGGAGCAGAATATTACTGCACAAAGTGATACTGAAGATGTTTAAGGGACCTCCTGGCTCAGTAAAAGTTACTATTCAGAAGTTTACATAGTCTGCAAACACTTATCAAAATCCCTGAGCAGAAAGTACAGACCCTACGTTTCAATTAAGATATAGTGGAATGCAAAAGGTTCAGCGGAGATAAGGCCACTGTTGGAAAAAAAAAAAAGAAGATATTCAAATTCATCCTTGATGATAGTTTGACCTCATGAGCTGCGTTTTCAGTACAAATCCGAAAATCCGAATGCTTCCTACCTGGCAAGGCAGCTTTGTCAGGGCCAGGCTTGCCCGAAGTATTTTGCTGTTCATTTTAGAATAATTCCTCAAAATCATCCAGAATTTAGGGCCAAGGCAGGACATGGGCATCTTCAAACTTACAACCTCTTTGGGTGGAGGTGGGAAAGCTTCAGGCAGTGACCATGCAGCAAATGGCCAATGCATTGTGATTATTTATGTTATTTTGCTGTAGCACCTCGTGTTCTGACCTAATCCGCTGGGGATTTGCTCTATTCCCAGACAGCATAACCTTTCTCCCCATTTTTTGGTAGAGACAATACCACTTCTGCTTTAGCTCGGTATCAAGTCAACAGCAATTTCACATCTGAGCAGCTGATTCTAAGGGATGGTTTTCCCTGCAGAGAGTTAAAGGTAAACTCTTGCCTAAAACTTGAGGAGATAAATCACCTCTGGTTTTTTGGAATCCAGGAAAATCCTCCTGTGTACCTATGGCTAGAGCAAATCTGCTCCTCACTGGGCCACTGAGCTCCTGCAAAGGTTCAGCTCCAGGCGGAAAGTCTCCACCAAGCTCCTGCAGCCACCCCTTGTTTTGAAGCAGGGAGAGAAGTTCCAGGGATTTTTAGCTCTCTTCCTTTTGTAGCTCTGCTGTTGGATCAGCAGATCAGCATTAAAAGGCACTTTTTTTTCCCTTAAAACACGTTTTTTTTCTTGAATTGCAAAGGCCTTTTATCTGCTCGTAATTGACCATGGGTTTGATTAGCTGGGAAATCTAGGTGGGGAAGGAGCAACAAAAAGAGCTGTATTGATTTCCTAGCATCGGTTCCCTTCTGGTTGGGCCAAGCAAACAGGATGGCAGCCCTGTCATGTAAATCAGAGCTCACAAGTGCTGCACAGTTGCTCAGTGAATAACTCTTTGCAGGGCTGGGCCCAGCCGTAGCAATTTTACGACTGCTTGTGTTCTCCCCCAGCCCTCCCACTGCTAACAACTATCTGGATCTGCTCCTCCAGGGAAATTTGCAATATCTTCACTTTGCAATTCCCCAGAATGCTTCTGCTACTTTTTGGAGATATGAGTGTAATATTTTTATCAATGCTTTCGTTCTTGAATCAAACTTTAGATATAGTCCCAATGATATATGCAATGCAGGGACCACAATGAGGTACTTAAAAATACAACTGTTGAGTTGATATGAAAACTCCGGATGGTTCCTACAAGTGGGGAAATAAATCACAGAAAAAAGCTGAATGTTCTTCAATATATGTCATGTGGTATTTGGAAATGTTTAGGGTTTTAGCTCAAGAATCAGCAAAGTTTTGTAGCTGAAGGGCCATATGCCCTATTTTAATAAAAAGGAATCCATAAAAAATAAATTACTTTCACTAAGTATATGCAAATTCCAATGTAAGCAATCAGTGCAAAATTAATTTTGCCAGAACTGATTAAAAGCATTAATAAATCTATATGCAGTATTGCTTCAATCTGATACTGTAAATTTATTATACTTCCTGTAAGATTAATTATAATGCTACAATAACATATTACGATGCCAGAACATATTACTGTACATTCTGTTAATAACAGTTAAGCACAACCTGAGTTGTAATTATAGAGTGTAACAAAGTAATTTGATAGTGATTGTTTTCTTTAACTGTTAATGTTAGATGGGAAATAAAATGTGTATGTGCTTGTGTTCATTATATTTTTCTCTTTAATACAATACCTAATTAAACCCATGAAACCCCACAGCATTTGTTCTCACAGATTCCCTTCTCCTTTTTTTTTTCCTTTTTTTTTTTTTTCCTGCTACTCACCAAAACTGTCAGCCTGCTTGAGATAAGGGAAGGTTAAAAACAACAGTTTAAGTTATTCAAGGTTGTTTTGCATTCTTGTCCTGCGCTGGAGACAACTTTCTTTTTCTCCCTCTGATTTTAAATACACTGTGGCCCTTGCAGCACTCACCGTTTCAGATCTTCAGATTAGCAAACATTTCCAGCCACCCGGACAAACCTCCCTCCCACCCTCCCAGCACCCCGCTCTTCAACCCAGCAGCATCTCGCAGCACCTCGCTTCAAGCAGACAACAACAACAAGAAAAAAACCAACCCAAAACGACAAACAAAAGAACTCTGAAACCCCCTCTTAAAAACCAAGAGGCAAACACGTAAAATTCAAACATCCCACCGGGAAGCACCCAAACTTTATGATTTCTTTTTTTTTTCCCATCCCAAAAAAAAAAAAACATCTGGAGTGGTAACAGCCTGTTAAATTTGACTCAGGTTTAAAGGAGATTGGGTGTTTCTTTGATAATATATCTATAGCTTGTGCCCTGTTTTAGCCCGTTGTTCCTGCATGCCCAGAGTGCATGAAGGGAGGAGAATACAACTTTGGGAACACAAAACCCGAGCTATTTTAGCATACTGTACACAAACTCCAAGTGGCAAACAGTGCTTTTGGAGAACTACCAAAAGAAATTATTCAAGTTAAGCTTTATTTTGGATATATTCCTGATTAAGCCTGAGCACAATGAAAAAAACAGTGTGAAGGCACAATGCTGAATGGCATCTGTGCTTAGAGCTTCAGAGGACTGCTTACTGTCATAAAACTCTGTGTGTCACCAGCTGGGGGCCGGGGATTTAAAGATGTCAGGAGGACCTGGTCTCTCAGATGGGATAAAGATCAGAAGGAAAGCTGTCCAGGTGATGCCCAGGCCCCTGAACAAGCCTATCTGCACTCTCATTCAAATGATAATGAGTGTGTAAATCACATCTGTTCCCCCTCTGTGCCTGTATCCTTGTCACCTGAATAGCATCCCCACCAGGTATCAAATGAGCTCCAGGAAATAGGTTTCTTTTTTATCCAACTTCGCTCTGAAATGAGAAAATGAGCACCCTGGCCAGGAGGCCCTGCAAACCAAAAGGGATTGCAGCCTTTGGGCTCCTCGCCACCAAGGAGGCTTAATTGTGGTCGGCGACGCCAAGAGCCTAAAACAAACGCCGGCACGGAGCTGGATGCTGGAGTCCCTTTCACAACAGCCACATAAAAGTAGGTTGATAATTAGTGGCCATTGACTTTAATGATGTAACGCGCTAATAATGGCATTGAAAATCACCCCTCATTGTCTGTAATACCAACCCCGATCCTACCTAGCTGAAACATCTCTCTGCACCCAGCCCAAGGAATGCCTGGATTTACAGCCATTTATCACTTTAAAATTAAAATATTTGTCAATGTTTCATTTTCTAAAACTGCAATGAAGACCCTTATTTAGGCTTTCAAATGTAAAGAAAATTCGGATCTAAGAGTTTATTTCACCTCTGGGTTCATTTTGCCTTCGCTTCCATAATTTCTTTTTTTTTTCCTCCTCTTTCTTTCCTTTTTTTTTTTTTTTGATCAGAGGCATGAAAGAGTGAGTAAGTGCGAATGCTTAGGTACCTGGGGTATGGAAAGGTGGTAATTAGCACAGCAGGATAATTGATGTGTAGATTGCAGCATGAACAAATGCTTTGACTTGTTTGTTCTTCTCACTCTTCCACATTCAATCTCTTCTCTCTCATTTATTTATTTATTTTTTAATCCAGCCTAGCTAATGAACACCTTCCTTCGCTTAGTTGAGTTGATAAGAGATATATATCCATTTAAATAGAGGGGTTTATCTCCTCCATTGTATGAAATCAGGAAAGGACTTTTCCTCACACTTTCTCTTTTGCTCTGCCTTGCAATAAAAACTTTGAAGAAGGCAAGGAAGATCACTCTAAAGGTGGAATTAGAGGACAGTAGGATTTAATCATCTGCATTTTCTGAAGCACTAAGCTGTGGGCATCAGCCATACTTTCACTGTTGTTATTTAAGAAGTAGTTGGAAAAAAAAAAAAAATTGGAGCAAACCCAGGTTTTTCACGCATCCATAGAATTATGAGGAATTATGTCCCGTAGAGGACGTGGAATTGCCTGTGTATATGAAGTTACGCCCATGTGCAAAGCTTCAAAGGACCAAGGTCTTTTGCTATTTGGCATTTGGCAAAGCCAAAGGCCTTGGTGTGCATCTGTAGCAGGTATTTTGCGGTGGTGGGGAGATAAAAGGGGGTAACACTCGGTTACTTCTGTTTAAATTATGACACAGGGAAAAATAATAGAAAGTCAGCGAGGATTTTTTTGTTGCCTTCATGTAAAACAAACACATCTTTGCTTTGTAAAATGATGATGTGCAGACCATTCGTCCCTAACGATCCTTTGGGGTGTGTGGAGAAAAGAGATGTAAAAATGAGCCTAGAAATTCAGTTTAATATGCACGGGTGAGTGTTTTGCTCCCCGAATGGCACGCAGACTATGCAGACTTGCTGTTATATTTTTAACTTAATGCGCGGCGTATTAGCCATTACGTCCTCGGAGTGGACACATGTCATCCTGAATCAGAGATGAGCTCCACATGGCAGGGATCCCTGCGCCTGTGCAGGGCTCGGTGCTGAACCAGGATCCCTCCTCTGTAAAATCTGTTCTGAGCCCAGTCCTGCAATGCTCCCTCCGGTAAAACTGCCATTAGCTACAGGAGCTGATATTGGTAATTTACATTTTGCCAGCTATAGACTCAAGTTACAAACCGCTGCTTGTTCTGGGGACAGATTTAGACCTAATGATAAAATTATACTTTTTCACAGTAACTGTTGCCCTTGGACATGCTTAGAAGTTTTATGGCAGTTCTGCATCTGCTTATCTAATTGCCAAACCAGCTTTTTTTGAAACTCCTTAGCTGTGCTACCTGCAGAAAGTGTGCAAATCGCTTCGTTGCTCCTAACGCAGAGCTTTCCTTCTGCAGGCTAAACACACATGAAGATGGCTGATCCCAGTGTCTTGCTGTGGCTTCTCCTGCTGCCAGTTGGGTCCTTGCTCCATTGGAGATAATCCTGTTTAGCTACTCTAAGAGCCTGTCCACTAACACAACAGGCTGATTGCAACACTGGAGCATCTCAGAGCATTTCCCAGAGAAGCTGGGAAAATCCTCCTGTGGCAGCCTTGTTCCTGGAAGTGTCCAAGGCCAGGTTGGACGAGGCTTGGAGCAACCTGG
Source organism: Eulacestoma nigropectus (assembly GCA_013397775.1). NCBI lineage: Eukaryota > Metazoa > Chordata > Aves > Passeriformes > Eulacestoma > Eulacestoma nigropectus. The sequence continues at coordinate 1,412,742 of VZTE01005949.1, read as the reverse complement.
GACAGTGGAAGGTGTCCCTGCCCATGGCAGGAGGGTTGGAATGAGATGGTGTTTAAGGTCCCTTCCAACCAAAACCATTCTGTGATCTCCTGTTGGTTGTGTGGGTAATGGAACTCATGGAAGAAGTGTTTCTGGATAACTCAAGACAATTTGGCAGGGGCTGTAGAAGGGAAAAGGCAGCAAGGCAAACCATCAGACAGAAAATCTGCTAACCAGCATCCCTCTTTTTTTCCCTGCACAGCCCTTGGTAGGTGAGTTTGAGAGCCATTGGGAGTTTCGTGTTCGTTAGAGCACCAGAGCCATCAGAAATGCACGGGGTATTCGAGGAGGCCCCCTCCCACTCCCAAAGTGGCTTGTCCCACATGGAAGATGCTTCCTTGTCTATTAGTTTATCCCTTTTTTGTCATGACTTTAAGAAATATGTAAGGATTTAACACTATTAACAAAGATAAACTCCACTGATAAACTCCCAGGAAAGGAATCATATGGAAGCATGGATAAAACCCTTTTCAGCCAGGGAGTTTCATGTCCAGACCTGCATCAAGCAAAGCCCTGCAGAAAGCTGAATAAAGCTAACCATGACAAGGTGGGTCACCTTGATGACTTGCAGCAATTTTTCTTTCTGCCAGGGAGCAAGCAAGGCCCTGCCACCGACTTAGGGTGGTCTTCATCTACACCTACAGAGGTTTCTGACCACAGAAAGCGGGAGGCAGGCTAGAGGAGGAGTATCAGAGTTCCAGCAAGTTGCTTGCTAGCTTTCCAAGCCTGGAGAGAAAACTGAAGTGTATTATTAGCTCTTTTCTATTTGCCTCAAAAGCTGATGAAGAAGAAGTTGGAAACGGTACTATTCAACTGCCAAATAACTCGAAAAATTCCAATAGCGCCTGACATACGAGCCAAGGAACCACTGAAAATGTACATTTGCATCCAAGCCATAATGCATTGAGCTATGATCTCATCCCGAGGTGAGCTTTTGCTTTTTTTTATTTTTTGTTTTATTTGGTTTTGGTTCTTCGAGTAAAAAAAAAAAAAAGTAGGAAACAAGTATTAAACCTTGCAATAGGAGGTAGAACAGGGACAGTCTCTCAGTCCCCTCTCCTCCGTGTTTGTGCTGTGTAGGAGGAATGGTTTTCTCCAGCTCTACAGGGGTGGTGAGATGACGACTTCCCACTGCTCTCCCATGTGAGCTGACATCTATGAGCCAAAAACTGGCCCCTCCCTGTCCCCATGGAAAGGAGGGGACAAAATCAGGAGCCGTGGTCCTCTCCGACCCCCTTCTTTGGTGGTGATCCCTGCCCAGCTGTCAGGGCTATCCCAGCAGCTCATGGGAAATGCCACTTCCCAAAGCAGGAGCCAATCACTTTTGCAACGTCCAAGCTAAATAAATGGTTTCCAGACTCCTGATCAAACCTCTCATTCATGGTTCAGTTCAGAAATTATGAACAGGACAGCCCAGTTTTATCTTAAAAGCATCTGGTTTTTGGGAAGCACAAATACCCTGCTTTAAAAAAAAAAAAGAAAAATTTCAAACGTAAAAATGCTTGTGAGACTGGCAATTCTTATTAAAAGCTACGGCTTTTTTCACTGGGTAATTTTCCAGATTTCTCACAGCCCTGGAACACAGGAGAGAATTTGGGAAACAAGGGAAACATAGGTGGGAAAAATATACGAAAAGAAAACATGTAAAAGAAAACACATTTAAATTTGTTTCCACGTATGAGATCATATTTCTGGCACTTTGTAGAAGTCCTATGGAAGCTGTTATTTCCAATATAGGAATACTACAGTGACTAAATTGGTGTTAAATTTAAATCTATTCAGGAAGTAATAGTCAATCTGCATTCCATGTAAAGACTCTCACAGGCAAAATTATTTATACAAGGTAAAGTTGGCAAAAGGAAGTCCAATGAAAGAAAAGAAATTACATGTATTAACCCAACCCTTCCCAGCTAAATACTTCAATAGTCCTTCCTCAGGAAAATAGAGTTTTAGCCAGTGTGAGAGTAACACATTTTGTTAAAGTGGAAGTGATGTTTCAGGAACTGCTATTTTAGATGCATTATGAAACAATATAAGTCCATGTGATCCTTTAAAGTAAGTGTCACTATTTGCAGACAGATTTTTACTAATAGTTTAATTCCACATGAAGTGTAAAATGCATCCCATGAATGTGCAGCTACGTAATTGGATGGATGTTTTCACAGATGTATATTTAATTTTACAACTTTTGAACCTTCTTTGCATTTATTAATTCATTTCTGCAACATTTAGGTCCAAATTTTGCCACACATGCACAGCTCCAAGGAGGCCTGATTTTAATTATATTCACGCAGATTTTATGCCAGGGTAACTATTGACTTAAATCAACCTTCTTAGCCCATGATTTATATCAATATACCTTCAACTAGAATCAGGCTCAGTTGAAGCTGTGTAGAAATAACTTTGCCAGAATTTCCCTCTGGGTTCTTTTTACTACTGGTTGTACAGAGTAAATAATTATTTTGGGCCAGCATGTGTCAAAATTTAAAATACTTTTAAAACATGGGGAAAAGGGATACCTGATTTTCAGAGGACTCTTTATAAGCTCATGGTATCCTGGCTGGAATTTGCTGTTTCTCTTTGGAGAAGTTCATTTTGTCATGTGTATGCTGTCACAAGGGCAGAAAAAAAAGCTTAAAATAAATGGATACCCCAAATTTAAGCTGTGATGAGGCTGAAGGTGTGACAGACAGCTTGTCCCCTCCTGGATGCCATGGGCCAGGGGCCTGCCTACGCACACAGATGGAAGCCCTGCAGAAAAGCCATACAAGGCATCCATAGCCAACGAGAAAAAGCAGGATAATGTGCTCTTTTCCAGAACTCGTGCCCTTACAAAGGCATCGACCCACCCAGCGAAGCTGCAAAGCCCCCACATGGCACCATAGGCCTGACCTGAGGTCTCTATCTGTGGGTTCCTTGAAATGGCTTTAGGGTAAGCCCATGGCATAGGTTTACTGTCACAGGATGGTGAAGGTCACCAAGGACCACCATAAAAAGGCTTCATGGTAGAGGGATAAAGCTCCACATCTCGTTCCCCAGCATCATGGTGCACCATGAACCTCACCCAAGCTGTTTGAGAGGGGATGTCCCCTTGTTGCCCACACAGGCTGAGCTGGTGGGACCTGTGTCCCTCCCCTCACCTTCATTGTCTGTCCCAAACTGACCATCAGCCCACTTGACCTACCTATGGGTTTTAGCCTCCCTCTGCTGAATCCCTGCACCCTCAGGGCCCCAAAACCCAAGATTTACTCTTTGCTGTGCTCAGCCAGACTGCCTCTGAGCCACTTCCCCATCCCTTTATAAGGACACAGCGTGACCACCAGCCCTCCACGTGGGGTGGCCTCATCACCACGTTTCCTCTCCCTCCCGTGTTTCCTCTTCCCTTCCTCAGGGGCAGAGGTGAGAAGCCCTCACCCTGTGAGGCACAGGCCGTCTTCAGGGGAGCCTCCGTTCTGGGAGGAGGGATGAGACACCAGAAAGCCTGTTGGATTGACCTGACCTGGGGGTCTGCTTGAGCCTTCTGCAGGGTGCTGAAAGGCAGCTTTGTGCTTTTTTTGGGACCACACATTTTTCTGCGTGCCATAGGACAAGCCGCTCCGCTATGTTACCGGTCTTGTGATGCAGACAGAGACGAGGCCCTTTCATGAAGCCTGGGCTGTGTATGGCTCTGTACACCACGGCCTCTTGGCCAGTTTGCCATTATCTGTATAATGGGCCCCATTGTGCGTTTGCAGGCCCGGATAAAGCGCCCTGTGTGCGTGCATGCGTGTACACGGGTGCAAAGGACACCCCTGGGGGACCCCGCACTCCCGGCACGCCGGTCCCCGAGCCCGGGTGCCACTCGCGGCACCGCGCTCTGGCCAGCCTCACTTAGCACATCAAGGTCACTACGCTAACAAAGGTCACCCCCTCTCTCTGCTGTTTCAGAGTGAGATAAGT
>VZTE01005949.1:1363764-1406264 GCA_013397775.1 Eulacestoma nigropectus | reverse complement strand
GCTCAGATCTCTCTGCCATTTTCCATAGCCCCTTCCATGCCAAGGGGACCAGCAGCAATCTCAGCAGCTCCGAGTGGCCTCCCAGACTCTTCACAGGAAACGTGAACATGAGCTGGGTGAGGAAGAAGTAAAATAGCCCTATTATTATTATTTATTTTGCACAAAGAGGCTGTGGTTACAAACCCTCAGTGAACTGCCCAGCTTCAGGGCTGGTGTGCCCGATGGGCCCCTGGAACACGCACACGGTTTTGAGGCAGCGTCATCACACTCTCTCAAAGCACTCCCCAAAGTAGGATGTAATATTTTATCTACATGCTGACCCCATCTCCCTGCTTTACACCCAATTTCAGCAGGGAAAATGCTTTTTCTTTCACCTCTCCACAGCACAAAGCAGGGGGATTTTCACCTGCGGGCGCAGGACCGGTGCAAGAGCCACCACCCCGGCGTGACAACACCTCCGCCTCCCGTGTGGGGTTAAGTGATGCAGAAGGCGTTGTGTGAAGGGCGAGGGTTTTTTTTTCCTCTTAATGAGTCTAATCTGATTAACATCACCATTCGCTCCCTTGTGTGGAAACAATGTGGAGCCAAATTTAGTAACTGTAGTTTATGCCACATCACCCTGGGTACCTTTGTTCATAGTGCACATCTGGCACCGCCAGCTTTAACTTTACCCTCAACACCCTCCGTCCATGCTGGCACTCGGCACCAGTGGAGCACGGGCTTGATTGGGATGCTAAAAACAATAAAATCCATCAAATTTCCAAAATATAGACGTGCATTTGGTAAACTTGCCTGTAGTTAACCAAAAAGCACAATTTTTACCCCAACAGGAAGATTTCATTTGATCTGCATGTGACTGGGGAGCTGATTTCATTTCCTGTAAAACCCCCTCAAATACCACAAAGTTACCTGACTCAGCTGCTTGTAGAAATCAAATTCAGTCCGAGATAACAGCTAATCATTTGTCACAGTAAGAAGCAATTCCCTGAAATCGGAAGGGAAAACCTGCCGCTTCAATCCGCAGGTCTGTCAGATTGCTAGAAATTACATTCTGCTCTGACTAACCTCTGCACTTGGATTGCTAACAACAAGCAGCCCGGTCTATCAAAAGAGAATATCATACAACCAGGAACAGCTTTTGATTTGTTCTATTCCAATAACCTGAGAAAAGTTTATGGACATGCATTGCTGCCTAGACCTCAATTTTCACCAACCTGCAGGCCGGTTGGAATTTATAGCTCCGCATCTCCACAGTAATGTAGGTAAAATTTACAGGCTGATTATCTGCTACTTCATAGGAAGAAAATTAGAGTTGATTTTATAACTGCACAACAGATATTTGGTCTTTGATACTTTGAGTAAGGATGTGCGGTTTGGATGCTCCAATTAAAATGCCAAAAAAAAAAAAAAAAAAAAAAAAAAAAAAAACAAAAGAAGGAGGGGGAAAAAAATTGATGAACTTTATGGAGAAGGAAGCTTTCGAAATGCAATTTATATTCTTTAGAAATGTTCCCAGAGAGTAAATTAAATGTATACCCTTCTATGTAAACACTATTTGTGCAGCAGTCATGTTATAAGTTTAATAAAAAATGATGTATCACCCCTGTTTGTAAGATTTATAATTCACATGGCAGTAGTGAATCTGGGAGCCTGGCCACAATGCATTTTCTATACTTAACTCTGTTATCTACAGTATGAGGACGCTTGCAACATTGGCAAAAAGGGGCACAAATAGTTCAGTATCTTTGCTTGACTACTTTTATTTTTTTATTTGTGAGGAGACATTATTAAAATTGAAAGCATGTATATCAAAAGGCCAGAGTTACCCATGGGGTTAATGTTCTTAGCGAGACATGTTTAGGCAAATCTATCCACTGTACTTTTATTAGCAGGTAATGAAAAGGTGTAAGTTAAAGTGTGAAAGGACTCTGTGTTTTTTGAAAACAGTACTTCAGCAAATAGCTTTATCTGGCAGAGCCTCTTTGTATTGTAATTACATATAATACAAATCTTCATAATAATTCAGAGAGAGAAAATGCTAATGTGCAGGTTGTGGCAGAAACTAAACCAAAGCAATGAGATTTGCAGCTACAGCTGATTCCCCATCTCATACTGTGATTTTTAACAATTTATTTCCCCACTCCTCTCTCCACTGCCTCACTGAACCACAGCTACAAAAGTTATTTCTCCTCTTATTTCTGCTGTGTTCCTTTTCCCCTCAAAGTGCAAAAGAGATAAACCCCCCAAACTGTTGATTAAAGTAGATGGGAGTTGGTAGGAGGAACTAGGAAGAGCTTCTAGCAGCTAAGCAGAATTTGTATTAGGAACCAGCTCCTAACATCCTTTCCAGCTTTCTGCTCGCCACTGCTCCAATTTTGAAAACATGCAAAATTTATCTGACTTACCACAACAGCTTGAAGGACCAGCTCGGATAAATATGTATTTTTGTGATCTCTATTGGTTTTGCACATATGGTATCATCTACCTGATTGATTGTAAGGGCTCCATTAACTAAAAACTGAAGGGATTTTGGTGTATACACTCATTCTGAAAATACATATTCATGGCAGGGCATGCCACAATCCCCTAAACATGAAGTCACTGCCCTGCCCGGTGTCGGCGTCTCTCCCGTAATGAATCACCGGCGGATGGACCCCGCCGGAGCCCTGACACTTCACCCTCCCGCGGTGGCTGCTGTCACCCTCCAGCTCCTGACTCCAGCAAAATGGCAAGGGCCTGGCTGCCCTCCCCACCGGCCACCTCCTCCAAACCACAGCCTTTTGTTCAGATGATTCTTTTTTGTTATTTTTTAATTTCAGTTTCAACAAGGCCAAATTAATTGTTTGTGAAATGAAGAAATAGATCCTGCAGCAATCTTATCCCTCTGATAACTCCTTACAATTTGCAACGGAGTTCCCTCTAGCCTCAGCCATGGAGCAGGGTCTGTATTTGTTCTTCTAAGAGTATTTTTTACTCCTTCCTTTCTCACCGCCACACACTACCAGGCAGACAGACTATATGAAAAAACCCACTGTAAAATAAATAACTGCCTTCACAGGGAAATGTGTTGGGTTTTCCCCCCTCTCTTTTACATCCTTATATCTGACCCTAATCTAGATCCCACAGCCAGTGACAGAAATATTGACATCAGCCGGGGAAAGATCAGGTTTCTTTACACAGGGGACGAGTCCTGTAAACTCTGCTGTGTTGACAGAACCAGGTCTCGTGCCGGTGGGTCCTTCTGCTGGCCTGGAGAAGGTTTAAACACCATTCCTGCTCCCCTGTAGCCAAGGGAGCTCTCTCATTAACTTTAGTACCAGCACCATTACACCTTAAAAATAAATAGGGATGGATCCTGCTACAGGAAGAGCATGACCTGACTCTTAGTGCCCACAACAAGATGTTTCTGTACTGCAGAGTGCAGAGAATACCACAATCTGGCCCAAGATTAATTAAAAACCCCTTGGAAGTTAGCTAAAAAAACCCCCAGAATTTCTCCTCTGTATTTTTACAGTCAAGCTATAAACTCCTGATAAACAGAGGCCACAGTGGAAATGTTGACACAAACTTCTGCTTGGCACTGGGAGCAGGCAGGACCGCCTGTTACCTGCTCTGGTGAGAGTATTCATAGGTCCGTGATGAAGTAGGGGCACTCAGGATTTGTACAGCATTTTTCTTTCTATTCTGAAACTTGCTCAAAACCCAGCCCTCCAATTTTTGGTCACAGCTTTATCTCAGAAAAGACTGAATAGGTACTTAAAATATTTTTCGAGAGAAAGAAAGAGGCGAGAGAAAGAGAAACCCCTGCCCATTCTTCTGAAATTTAAGTAGGCAGCCCTTGAAAGATCACTGAGAAAAGTCTGTATTTTCTCAGGTTTAACTAAATAATTTATGCATACTTTCACTTTGGCATGATGAAGCAATTTTAGCCTTTAAAACCCACAACTACTCTGGAGGGAAAAGGTCTGGTTCCTGCAACTTAAATAATTTAAACCTCCAGGTGGAAATGCTTTCAGTGCTGCTCCTTTCTGAGACAAAGGAGGAAGACCCCAAAACTCTGAGACACTGAGAAGAAAAGGAGTGATAAAAGAGCCGAACTCGGATACATTCAATATTGAGGGGAAATCCGGCCTTGTTCGCTGGAAAAAGATGACCAGAGAGATGCTCACAGTACATAAATCCGCTAGGTAAAAACGCTTAGGAAAAAAAAATCATTGGCCTAGAGCTACAACAAACATGCTTTGCAAAAGAGCACGGCAAAAATATCCCTCTGCCCTCTAACCCAAGTCAGAAATGGTTTGTGTACGCTTAAGGGTTAGGCAGATGTTAGGGGTCACTGAAGAAGCTGTGTGAAAAACTGCACCACCAGCACCGGCTTCTGAATTTACAGAAATGAGTGCGACGCTTAACTCCCAGCCCAGCAGCTCTGTGCCGGTGAGAAATGAAAAAGTACCTGGGCTACTTCGCTCTTTCCCGCATTAGATGGCAGATGTGAAACTCCTGAGACACACTGCAGAAATTTAGCAGCTTTAAGACAGGTAAGAACAGCCCTCTGAGTCAGTGTCCATCGCCCTGATGTTGGGTTTCACTCCATGTGAGCACGTAGGCTATGACATGATGTCCTGGAGAAGGGCAGGATGCCCGGTGGGAGCTGATAGTTATGGGGAGAAACACTTTAAAAAAAAACCCCAAAACCAGAAAGAAAGAGCCGACAGCGTAGGTATTGCTAGAACTAGATAACTGGTAATGATTTCACATAGTATTAAGCGCTGTTAATCAAGATGTCTCCCAGTAAAAAGCATTACTGAAATGAACATTTGGCTTCATCCCAAGGACAGACATGCCTCGGACTTCTCTCCCCTTTGGTATGTATCGACCAGTAAGTATTAGAGGGAGAGTTAGCAGTGACCCATATATCTAAACCACCAGCATTTTCTGTTAGGGAAAAAATATCTGATTGTCCTTTCTAACCAGCTTTAAAGCCTCTATTGTTCAGCGTGAGCCTTCAAAACATGGCAGGGAACAATGTCCCAAGGCTGGAGAGACGCCTTCTGCATGCCCGTGGTGCTCTCCTTGGGTTTTACAGAGACAAGAACTCCTGAATGTCCGAGATCCCTTCATTGCTCCAGTTCCTCAAGGGAACGGAGGTAGAACACCAAATTAATAATGATGCCCATCCCTCCATGGCCAAGCTGGTCCCAATCCAGTGCTCACATCTCATTGGGAGTGAACAGGAAGTGCCATGGGGAGGAGAAGGAGGAGGAAGAAGGAGAGGGGAGGTCAGACCCAGCCATGCCCTCACGTGGGATTTTCCCCAGCACTCTTCACCTGCGATGTCCTACCCCTCCACCAGACACCTGAGAAGGGAAGCGAGAAATAAGCCGTGCTCCTCTGGCTACCCCTCCATTGAGTACATATTTTCCATGCCCTATTTCCCTTTTTTTATTTTTTCCTACCAGGTGTCTCACTCAATATATCCTGATCAATGCAAAAAAGGGCAAAATTCATGCCTTGCAGCACTAGAAATGCTGCAATTGGTGTTGAAACTGATGCTCTTTCAGCATAGATTTTTGTTGCCGTGCACATGAGGATCTACTGGCTGCCAGCGCGTGTGTATATGAAGTAACACCACCTCCAGAGCCTGCTTCCCACCAGACTTTGAGCTTAAAATGGCTCAAAGTTTCTCCTATCTACATGTGCCTCATGGTCAGCTGAAATGTTCTTATTAGGCAGGTCCCCAACCTTATCCTCGCAGCCAAAAGGAAATGCGGAGCAGGGCATAAGAGGCTGTTGAAACCACACGTCATGTTTGGGTTTGCTGTGTCATAATGATTTTATTCTGGTTGGGATAAGGCTTTCTGCAGCTGTTTTCCTATGGAGCTGATGGCAAAGGGCAAGGACTCGGCTGATACTGAGCAAAAAGGAACAGCAGCAAGAAGGGGGATATCACAACAGAGAAAACATCTCTGTTAAAAATGCATTATTTATGTTAAGTGTGCAAACTTCAGAGGCATTGCCTGTGGTTAAGAGGTAAAAGAAGGGATGTGGAATGAGGCTTCAGACCTCAAGCCTTCAAGTGTTTTCCCTTTCTTTTGACCTTCTGTATTTTCCCTTTTCTAAAAGTGATAATAATAGCAGCATCCCAGACACCGCCTCCCCCGCAGGAAAGCGTGGGTGTCCTGGGTACTCTAGCACCTCTCTGCTACCAGAGGAAAGAAACTCTCCTTTTCCTGGTTCCCTCACAGGTGGGACTCCTACCTGGCCTGGCAGGATGGCCTCATCCTCTAATTAACCTGTCAAAATGTACAGCAGTTATCCCGAGGATGCTGCCTTCTGCACCAGGTACCTGCCCAAAACCCTCAGCTCATTGCTTTGGGATAGGAACATCCTTTGGGTGCCATTGAGTGGGTTCAGGTTTCAGCCAGTGCCTACCTCGAGGTCAAAAGAGAACATGAATTTTAACAAGAAGGATCTGACTTGAAATTTAAAATTGTTCGCTCTTTTAATGCAATACCGAAGCACGACCCATGTCAGGATCTCATTTCATGGGAGAAAGTTAAACTTTCAAGGTTAATATTGTTTCTGAACAAAGAATATATGAGATTTTTTGGAGGCCTTTCTGCTGACTTATGTCTTGCACCCCTGAGTTTCGATGGGAACTGGAGACCTTGTGTTTGCAAACCTGTGCAATTTTGGGCACTAGAATAACCATTATATCAACACCAGGAACAAAGAAAGCTCAGGGACTGTGTGAAACTCCTCTCACAACAACCCAAAAAATAAAGAGGCAGCCCATTTGGCACAGAGCTCCCTGAGGAAACTGCGTGAACCCGAGGTGAAAGGCCTTTTCTTCTATTCCCAGGCTGCTAAACCATCTAGCTCTCCTCATTCATTACCCCGAGTTAAGCTTTGCAAGCTTACAGTAAACCTGGGAGAGCTCAGGTTTTGTACAGAGGAATTTCACATTAAGGATTCGTTTCCTCCGCCTCCAGCCTGTTCCCCCGAATCTTCAAACAGAACACCTGATATAAACGTAAAATCCTAATCTAGCCTGAAGTGCATTAATAGGAGCTTTGATTTTTCTGTTTAAAAAAGAAGAGAATTAGCTCCATAATCCTACTAGTTATACTTCTAACAATATTATTTTAAGACAATTAATTCATATTTAAAAATAATGAAATTACTAGCACAAGACACTAAACTTCTTTTAGTATATTAAATTGGGCAGATTGCTTCTCTCCTTCTAATTATGAATGTAGCAGTTACAAAAGAAACTGTCATTTTGATAGAGTAAAAGACAATCTGTCTGCCAAAAGTGTCCAACCATAATTCTAAAAAAAAAGTCATCTGCATCAAGAACATGCTACTTTGTTTGATGTACTGTCTTATTGGAAACCTAATTTGCTTTCAACCTCTGAGACAACACATAACATAAGTTTGTGTGACTAATTTTCTTGGAAATATGAGTAATTAGAATAAGGGACCATTTCCATCGCAGGAACGGGTAGTTTTCAAAATCCGAAATAAAAACGCTTTAAGTCGCTTTCTTTTCCCTTTCAGCCGCGTATTCCTGAAGGGAGAGGGATGGCTTTGCACAGTGGAACATAAGCTCACATGTAAATCGTGAACTACTGCGAAGTACGGAGAGGTTTATTACCTGAGGTGAGCACTCCCAGAGCTCCTGGAGTATAAAAGCATTAGCCGTATGTTCTAACCGAGTCATAAAAATCAATAAACAGGAACCCCCCACCTGTGCTATGGCCCCAGTGTTAAGTTTTATACACGTAGTAATAGTGCATATCAATTTTCACCACCCTTCCTACGCTAGCTATTACAAGGCGTACAACCACCGGAGGGACTGCGAGAGCAGTGCCATTCATCCCACGGAGTTGTCCAGATGCCAGCTCCATTGCATCATTGTCAATTTTATTCTATCTACAACTGGACAAGGCTGCAGCCCCGGCTCCTATCCACCCACTCAACCCCGCAACAATTGCAAACTCTGTTCGGCTGGTTAAAGAGTTTACAAGCCAGCTGAAAGAAAACAGAACAGTTGCATATTAATGCACCCAACCCTTGAAAGATCACATAATGGAGCGGGAGAAACGTGTAACTGCAACCAATATGGGATCTTGTCCAGCTGCCGCAGCCTGTGGATCAGTGACCGGGTTTTTAAATAAATTAATGATAAGCATCCATATGCAGCTGCGCCAGGTTTCGGCTGCAACTGGTTGTGTTGCTGGAGGCTCCATAGTTGCCCAGAGGTATGGGAAGCGTGGATTGTCAAAGCTACTGGACGCTAAAAACCAAGCAGCCCTACAGATGTGGTAGCTCTGCCAGGTTGCAAAAATAGCCACTAAATCACACTTCTCTTGTAATTAAAAAGAATGCCCCTGATAAGGCAGGGAGGAGTATGAGAATAAACCTTTGCCACGTATTTTCCACTATTCATTAATCTATGGAAATAAGGGTGGCAGGTTTTATTTAAGTATCAAGGAGGCCAGGAAAGTTGGTTGTTTCTCGTTTTCAAATCAGGACCGAAAAAAAGAAAAATCCATCCAAAAAAACTTTGAGGAATATTTCATTCTACAAGCATCCTTTAGAAGGGTCAGGCTTTCTAATTACAGCCCCAAAATGACCACTGCAGCCTTTAGCAAGTAATGAGAAGCATTTGAGGATGAAGGCTTTGATTCTGAAATAAGTCTGACCCAAGTGTAGTTTCCTTTACGAAACTAAGCTGCAGTAGCTTCAGTTTAATAGGCAAGAAGGAAAGAAAAAATAGGAAAAAAAAACCCCAGCACTTGACGATGACCCTTTCTCCCCTCCCCAACAAAAAGACAAGGAGTTTTATCTGTCGGAGGTTGTCTCTGACAGTGCTTATGGTCCGGAAGTACCACTCATGGGCACTTAAAGCAGCATCACTCAGAAGCATAAAAATAGAATAAAGTTGTACAGCAAATGAGAAATTATGATATAACTCAAGTGTTGTAACACGAAACAAGCAAAACGAACACTCCCAACATTCTGTGGAACTGATAAAAATCTGTCTGAAATTAGTAGAGCCATCAAGGTGTTGCTTAGGCTGAAGCAGTGCCTTTAAAAGCTCTCTGCAGTGAGAGTCACGACAGCTTTGTGGTGAAGTTAACCATTTTAGGCAATGGGAAGAAAGTAAGACCATTGTAGTTGTGAACAGCTGGCATACAATAGATAATTTAAGGGAAAGTGACCCTCATGTATAATTTTTAACTGAAGAACTGTCAAGCCCCATTAGTTCCAATAGGGCCTGGTAGCACCGAGGTAGGTTTATAGGGGCTTTGCATGAGAAGAGTTTCCAACAGAGAAGCAAAAAAAAAAAAAAAAAAATTTAAGGGAACTTTTGTGGATTCAGAATCAGTTCTTTTTTTTTTTTTTAATTTTTTTTAATCTTAGCTGCTGTTTGAGACAATGGCATCTCTGCTTTTCTTTCAGAAGGGAACCCAGAAAACAGTAAAAGTGTATTTTGGAGCCAGTTTAACCAATTGCTGCTATTGTTTGAAACAACAGCATCTCTGCTTTTCTTTTCAGAAGAGAAACCAGAAAATGGTAAAAACATATTTTGGAGCCAGTTTAGCCGTGTTCTGAGCCACATGTGCTGATAGTGCTGAGGAATTCTGAGAGACACCCATTAAATATGGAAACTGTGCTGTTAAATCTACGTCACTGCCTTGGCCAGTGAATAAAAAGGCAAGTAAAAGAGCAAGGAAAGAAAGCAGGACTCCTTAAATAAGTGCAAATAATGAAGGGTAGAACCTGAGTAGAACATAAAAAGTGAGCAAGTTAGGTAAAATAAAGCTCCGGCACCATTTCTGCAGACGTATTTTAGAGGCCAGTCCAACATTATAAACAATTGCTATAAAACCTGAAAGGTCCAGGTGTCGCTAAGTCATGTTTACTTTATGGCTTTCACTTTGCTATTTGGCAGAACTTCTAAGGCCGTACTGAATGATGTTGCCCTTAACTTAAAGCGCTATAACTTTCTAGCCCAAACTTAAAAGAGATACTGTAAAATTATTTAGCAACTTCTTGGGCCATAAACCCAGAGTCCTCTCCTGAGTGTCAGTCAGCCCCGCTTTAAACGCTGCGGTTTGATGGTGGGTGTGTGGTGGGTCTTGGGGACGTTCATGGGAACTGGGGTAAAGAGGGGGAAGACTGAGCACATTCCTCTCCTCCTTCAAAGGGCTCACACTCCTGGCAACCTTGTGCCTCCTGGATGCCTGAGGGGACAGTGGAAATGGGGAAAAAAAGCAGTAAATACAGGCAAAGGTTTGAGCTTGTCTCCTCTGCTTGTAGAGCTCTCCTTCCTCGGGGAAAGTGGCGTGGCAGGAAGGTGATGGGTTTGGAGGAAGTTATCTCCTTGCAGTGCTGGGGTGCCACCATGCTTTCCATAGGAGACAAGGGTCGGTAAGTGACACAAAACCAGAATGCTCTCACAGCTGAGGTCAGTATGGGGTTTAAAGTAAATAAGATTAGCTAATTCTGGCCTTAACGAGTTGACTTAAGGCCTATATATTTAAAAAAAAAAACCAACCAAACAACAGACTGTCATTTAAAGAAATGATAAAAGAACCATCCTTTTAAACTCAACTCAAATAATATGACAGTAAAGCCAGGAGTTATAGGTACTGCAGATTGTCCTTTACTAGACACTCTATTACGTGTAGTCATTAGGCCAGCTATAAAAAGAAGGTTTAAATACTAATGTATTTTTTAATTTGTTTTATACCCTAAACAAGCAATCAATGTACATTAATAAACATAATTGTTTTTTTGGCATTTGTCCATTCATTTGGTCTACCTTGTCAGCTCTGGCAAACACATCAGCAAAATTCAGTAACCACAATACACAAGAAGGAAACACCAATGAGGCCATCTCAAATATGCAGAATGTATTGAATTACTTTGCTGCTCTGCTATTGACAGACTGAAACCCCCAAAGTTGACCATAACTGTCCTCCTGTCCATCTTAAACAATGACTTTGACAGGTTTTTGTCCACAAATACAGCTTTCGAGTGCTGTTGCAAAGAACCTTTAACGAGGTGGTAAATATGTTTACCTTTGATAAGGTGAGCTGCCTGATAAGATAAGGTGGATGGCCACTTTTCAAAAGCAAACATGTACAGAGCTCAGAGCTTTCACCCAGGAACTGTGCTGGATTTGATCAGCATAAGGAAACATCTAACGCTCCGGAATAGCTTCCTGAAATCAATTTGTTCCTTTTCAGTTTTAATTATAAAATACCACTCTCTAGAGAGAGATTTATTCACTCAAGAGGGTGCAGCGTTGGAGATGGATGTGCAAAAGGTGCTCATCTCTGTAGTCTCAGCAATTAGGGTGCAACTCTCAATTTAACTGGGACACTGTGAGTATCTACCTCCTGGTGTGTCACCTCCAAGCCATCCCATCCAAGGGACATCCTGCAAGTGGAAAAGATCCGGAAATGTCTTGGAGGAGGAGGCTCTTGTTGGTCTGGTATGATTATCCTGAATGCTAGTGACCAGAGAAATGCATACCAAGAAAAAGCTCCACTGGGGGCAAAAATCTGTGTTGTGACCCTATAATGCCTTCTGACATCTCTACCAGGTCCTCTCCGTAGGTGACCCCACCACAGCAATCCCGGCTGGCCCGTCAGTCGTGGGCAAGGAGACGGGACGTAACGTGGGCAGTGTCTGCGCCACAGAAATCTCTTAAAATGTCATTTGTTGGGGGAGAGGAAAACAGAATTGTTGCGAGAGCAACAGAAGCTGCGAAGTCCAAAATGGGAGCTCCACTAAAGCCTTTAACGCACTAGAAAATTTATGAAAACATGAATAAAAGGTAACTTATTCAGTGTCAGCCTTACATATTTATAGTTTAAAAATTAGTCAAAGTTTATTTCCCGAGGTTGCACCTACAGGAAGCCAGATGTGTGCCTTCTGCATGTGACCTAAGACAGGCCTGAAGCAACAACTAGATAATTTCTCGCTCATACTCCACACCGTCGATCGCGGCGGCTTTCTGAGGTGAGAGAATCTGACAGCACTAACTCTCCAGGGCAGAACTTTCCAGTCAAGTGGATCAACGGACTGAAAATCTCTTATGAATAGTCATTAGGCCTTCATTACAAACCCCTCACAACCCAGTTCTCTTTTCGCAACCAAATGCCTTTTGTCATCTTCACAAGGTGCATCATTTAATTACCAATTGATTTCTTTATATATGACAACATGTCAGATAGCAAAATACAGTGTATCTCCCTTAGGGGGAGAAGTCTGTTAACTATCAGCGTGCCAGATTACTGAATTTAGCTGGAAGATAGCTATTCCCTCCACTGCGCCTTTATTTTAACTCGCTTTCCAGTTTTCCAGAGGAGCAACGCGGGGAAGAGGCAAAGGCGAGGAGCAGCACAAGGAGGGATTATTTCCCCCCTATCCTGTCAAGAAATTAAAGCTGACTTCCAGCGCTTCTCACTCTGCTTTTTAGGCAGGGGCACCCCATGCACGCACACATGTACGTTGGCATTGGCGGCTGTGTGCACACACAGAGCCTGGCTCAAACACGTCAAACAATTGTTCTCATTATCCCAGGAATTTACCCAGCTTCTGACTTTGCTAGCACGCTGAATCTTCCCCTTCACAACTGCAGCCTGATAATCAAGCCAGTACTGTATTAATAAGCTGAATAATAAGGGAATTTCAGAAATGTACAGGACTATTATACCGTAACAATAAAACCTCAAACTGAGTAAACCAGAGCAGCACTGAAGGTAGGCGTCAGGAAAGAATGAAACCAGTGTTGCAGTAATGCACTCCATTGTATGGCAGTGTAAATGCCTGCTTCTTTCATACACAGAAGCTACATTACACGAGTCCGAAATGTTCTCAGAGCATCACTGTGCCTGGTTGTGATAGAACCTGGCACCAGCAAGCACTGAAAGCTGACATTATACTGTAGGATGTGCTGCAGGTGTGCAGGCCTGCGAACGTGCTCTAATTACATATTTTCCTGCAGAGCAACAATTAAGGTCGCCAAAATAATTGCCAGTTTCTTAATCCCTCTCTAACAAGACTGACATAAGGAATAGTTTATTTTTCTCTGGTTATTTTGAAAGTGTTCTCAAGATTTTGGGAGTTTTTTTCTAGCACGCCACATAAAACTAATTCTTACGTTCAAATGTGTGATTATAGCCATTGTTGCTCCTGGGATGGTTTTTTTTAAGCCCAAACCTTTTCTGAATTCTAGAGTACAACTAAAATAATGAAGAAATGCTGGTTGTATAACCTGGCGTGCTGTTTCAACATTTTCCCTGCAAGAAAGTACTTATTATCCCTTTCTGCATGCATTTGCTCTGTGTTTTGGGGCTCTTTTTCAAGACTACAAGCTCCAGGTCAGTGCTCAGAGCCCTCCACAGTGGCATTAGGACTGCACTATTCCAGTCAGGCAGCCAGAGAACTACAGAGTCCCGTCTGTGTCCAGGGTTCAATAAAGAATCACCTTTATTTTCATTACAACTGGCCTTATCTACTGTGGGAGACATTACAGAGGCTTCTTTCTCAGCGGCGTCAAGCACTCGACTTCAAACAATCGAAACAATTGTAGTACATGAGACAGAAAGGAGATGTCTGGTGCATCTATTTGCAAAGCTGAGGCATTTAACAGCAACCATTATACATTGTAGTTATATATAGCTCTCTTGTAGACCTTGAGAATAGTGGCCAGTATGAGTCAAACTCAGAGCTGGGATCAACAGCCACAAGTCAACTGATTTTCATCGGGAAGCACTGATGGTTTCGAGAGCCCTCCATCCCTTCCCTCTGACTCGTACAGAAATGGAAACTGCTGGATAAAGCTGTTGTCTCAGCCCCCACACAGAGACCTTCTCCTCTTCTAAGGCCTCAGAGCTTTAGGCTCAGCTCAAGCCTTGGCTCTCATCTTGACTGAAGACCTTGGAACACCCAACCTTTGAGGTGACTTCCGCAGAACCTGGGTCAGACCCATCCGGTGTTTCTGAATGAAGCCTCTGGAAGGTATTTTATATAAAAACAGAGACATTTGTATTCAGTCATGTTAAGACAAACCTCCAATTCTGGGTTAAGCCAAAGGTTAATAGTCTGCTCTTAATTATATTTTTAAATAGTATGACTTCTTTCCAACATTCTGACAGAGCCTGCTGTCCCTGCTCTACCTATGAGCAGATCCTACTGATGTCAGAATGAGTATTGCTTAAGTCAGGATTAAATTTATCTGAGCAACCCCAAAGATCAAACAAAAAATGCCACACAGCCCCAGTCAAAGGATGTCCAGAGGTATGCCAGGGAGATTGGTTTGACGTGCAAAATCACATTCAAACATCTAAGAATGTTAGCATTAATGAAGCAGGCAAGACACCCTTTGATAATTGTTGGCAATCTGAAAACTTTGCTCTGAGGATATTAAAAGTAAACTGTTATCATCTGATTGCCAGTTTTAATCCCACTGATAGAAGCTGCCACAACCTGTCAGCATTAAATATATAACAAGGGGGTTATGAATATAAATTCCTGCTGGGGAGCGTAGGTAGATGTCCACCTTTGCAAAGGGCATTACACGTTCACAGACTGCAGAAGTGATACTAATATCACAGACTCCTACTAAGTTACTAGTTTTACTGCTAACTCCACTACTCACTTTCTAAATTTGTCTCTCTTTCCTACACTTGAAGTCTTCCTTCAACAGAGATGAGCTAATCAGTTGCTTAGACACCCGTCCTCATAAAGCTGTTCACATCTTTTTATGCTTCACCTGCAAAAGCCACAACAGTGGTACCGTGATACAGGAAATGTATTTTCCCTCATTGTACTTATTACTTTGCAATGGTCATTGATTCACTCTGCAAGTGAGTAAACAAAGGAAATTTAAACTTTATTGGATATTAAATTATTTGCAAATGAATCGCTTGCTCTTCTCAAAAGGGACAAATGTATTTTGTTCGCTTGAAACCTACTTAGAGAAGCTGCATGGGAATGATAAAACTCAGAGCTCAGGGTCATCTACAGCCAGGTTAAAATTTTCAGACCTGGTCATTTCATCAATACTGTGTATAGAAACATATGGTGTGGTTCTCCAAGGAGTATAACTTCACTTGTAGGCACTGAATCTTCAGTCTCCAGCATATTTGCCATGCTGGGAGATGGTGTTGTAGGCACCTGACCAGGGTTCCAGGTTGGAAAACAGTGATCTTAGTGGGTCCATAGCCTGCAGGGACTGCAGACACTGGGAAAGGTCACAGCAGAAGGCAGATCAGAGCCAAAGCGTGACTGTAAGAGAGGGCCAACTCTCGTTGGTTTTATTCACGTGAGAATTGCAGTGATTTCAGCAAGGAGGACATGGCCCTGTTTACATGAAAATTCTTTGAAGGGAAATATTTTAGGTTTTGATCAAAACCTCATTTACATTCCTACAAAGAAACTGCAAAGAGTTATAAATGAGCTGTAGAGTATATTATAAAACACATTTTAAAAGTAACACATGCTCAGAGATGGATAACATTAAAATAAAAGTAGGTGCAATATCCAAGATGAACATTTCTCATGAGCAGAGATCACGCGAGAAAGCATTCCACAGGCATAACTTTGCAGATAATCAAAGCCAAGTATTAATACATTTTTATCAGTCCACCTTCTAAACAATATTTCAGTAGATTTCCTTTCACACAGTGATATTTGTAATAAATGTTCTGCCTTTGTTTTAAAGTCAGTCCGTAGAAAGATGACATCAGCTTAGCAAACAATAAAGTGCCTGTAATATTGTCTCCAGAGGGCTGTTACATTTACTTTGTAGCAGTAAAATTCAATTTTCAAAAAACACTACATGAATGATGTTAGGTTATTAACCCTATCACCACCGTAAAACATCATCATTGTGTGTAGAATGTAGGTCACTATCTAGGAGCTAGAAGTTGCTTTTTGTCAAATAATCCATTTAAGCTGCTTTTCTTTCCTATAGCTTGGGTTGTGTCCCTTCCCTTTGAAAAAAACAAACCAAAAAACAGTCTCATTTTTAATCTCAAGGCTCTGAGCAAGCGTCCTTATTACACATCTCATTTTAAGGTGTTCTTCCTTTGTTACTTTCAGATTTGGCCACACACTTTTGAAGAGCGACTCTCTGTGAATTCTTGTTATTCAGAGCTGCTCTCAAAAAGAGAGAGAGAGAGGGGGGAAAAAAGTGTATCAGATCAGCCTACGCCTGTGGTGACTCTCACAAGTTTCAGTTCAAGGAAAGAGAAGAAAATCAGCAGCTACAAATTCTGACTCATTTTGAAATTTCAGCGCGATTGAGAAGCGACCGTCCTGATTTGGGGACTGTCTGCTCAGCCCCTGCTCATGCTCAGAGCTCCCGGCTGAACCTGGTTTTCCTAAGCAAGCTCCAGGGGAAAGAAAGATCGGCGAGCAAACTGTCCGCAAGCCAACCCGTCACATGGCTCCCTACAAAGAGGATTTGCATACCTGACACAGCTATGGAAATATTCCCCGTCCGGGAAGGGGCGAGAGAGAAGGACTAATAGCGCCCCGCCATCAGGATGCAAGGGGTTAACTAGTTAAACTTCTACAACCCCCCACAGTAACTTTCCAAAAGCTGACAATAAGTAAAAGAAGTGCTGGTTATCCATTTTTTAAAGGGATGGGATTGGTTTTAGAAGAAAGGGAAAGAGGATCAAACACCTCAGAGCAACAAAAGGTTGTGTCAGAGGGCCCTCAATCACAAACCTCCTTCAACAAGAGATATTCCAACCTTCCAGAGCAGTTACCCGGGCAGCACGGCTAAAAAGTTCCCTGACATGAAAAGAACAAAAACAGAAGGGACAGAGGTAGTTATTGTTATGCACACTCCTCTTTTTTTTTTTTTTTCTGGGGCTTTTTTTTTCTCCCCCACAAAACTTTTTGCATAAGCTGTTCGGGGGAGAAGTAATAGCGCTGCTTATTGAAAAGAAATCCCCCCTTTTTGCATCTCCTACCTCCTAGGTTGGGAGGTATGGCCCAGCAGATTCTCAGCCAGGAACACCTGATGAATGGGGAAGGTCAGCTCCATGAATGCTTCAAAAGAGGCATCCGAAATTAATAAACATAATTATAATGTCTCCTGGTTTTCATCGCCCCCTGAACACATATTTGAATTTTTTTTTTTCTTCTTCCAGACAAGCGAAGTTGTGTGCACACAAAGAATGTAAATTATTTGCATTTGCAGTGTCAGGTCTTGGAGGTATCTTAACAGCATGTAAGAATTTTCCACTTAAATGTAAATTATTAACAAGTCAGAGTTTTCATTTGTTTTATCTCCTGATGTGCAATCTAAATAAATAAATGGCACACTTTACAGTGTTCACCACCCACTTCTCTGCTCTTTCAAAAACATACTTTATATATGCTACCTCTGCTTGAATAGGATGGTGGATCATTCTCTCTTTCATCATTTATCTTTGTCTCAGTGCTTCTGAGGGGTTGAGGTTGTTGTTTTTTTGCTAAAACAAATTTACCTCTAGTACTTCATCAAGTTTTCCTGTGTAATATTGCTAAGTAAACAACACAGTGGTTTATTCATAAAATATTCATATTTCAAAATGTTCCTTCCCAACCACCCCTCCTGGGTTTACCTATGTTTACAAATATGTAAGCCTTGTTAATATGCCTTGTCTGGGGAATGGTGAGTAGTGACCCTCCTTGAGGCACAGCTCTCGCTGAAGAAGTGTATTATTTCAGCTGGGAGAACAGCAAAGCTCCGGGATGAGACTGATTGATTAAGACCAGATGGATGGCCACACATAGGTGTGACAAAAATAGAAACACATTGCAAACATTCCTGGCATTGTCCTCCTGTGGTCCGGGAGGTGGATGGACCCGGTGGTACCTTATCTACCTCCTGATGGGCTCCAGAATTGAAGAATGTTAATGAAAGTTAACTCTGCTTCGCCTGCCTTACAGTGACACTTATTACAATGAATCAAGCTTAAAATTGCGTCTTGTAAATAAACTCTGGGTTCTCCCCCTGCCCTGATCGAAAAATGACAGCTGGCATGCCACTGGAAAGCATTCGCACGCGTTTCCCTGAAATTAATTCGAAGTAAGGAGCTCAGAAAGAAAGAAAGAGAAGGAAAACAAACAGAGCGTACCCACATCCTCTCCTTAAAATTAAACTTTCAGAAACCACATAAAGGAGTAAGTGCAAAATGAATGACCTCTGGTTTGGAGAAGAATGTTTCATTGAAACCCTCTCAGCTTTTATGTTTATTGGCCATAAACTGACCAACCCTCTCCGCAAGGCTGTGGTTGTTCTTCACAGAAATGCCAAACCGAGGGCCTGAATCCCACTCACCTTACTGAAGTGAGGGGTCTCAAGGAAAAGGGGGAGGCAACGAGCAGGATTTGTCCCAGTGTGGCTGTGCACTCCTCAGAGATGCTGTCCCTGCCTGGCCATAGCCACCCTTTACCTTTCATAACAGCACAGGATGTATTTCTTGCACTAAGAAAAATGCCGTTAACTAAACCTTCCCGTTCACATGGAGAGAGCCAGGAGCTGTGGGAAGGAGGTTGGAAGCAGTGCAAGACCAGGCTCCCAAGGCTACCACACTTCTGTCCCTTCACCTATGGCACACCCCAAAGGGGCTGCATGGCAAGCTCCAGGCGTCAGCCCCGACACCAAGATATGTTTGAAATCACAGGAAGATCCCAAGCCTCCGCTGGGCACGACCCTTTTCCCACGGCACAGCGTGGAGCCTCGTGACAGCCATGGAGGGAGATGGGAGAAACCAGACCCTCAGGTTTTCTGTCTCTGCCCCTAAAACTCCTGTTCAGCCCCAGCGTGAGCTTTTCGCTCCCGCTCCCCTCGCATGGGCCTGAACCGATTACCTACTTGTTATAAATCTTCTCAGGTTTCACAGGCACACATTTGCCGGTAGGTTCCCAACCCGCATTTCGGGACGTCGGGCTCACAGAGACACATTCTCACACATGCAAAAGCCCTATGATGGATCAGGGGCTCCTCCATTCACCCCTCCACTTTAAGCAAAACCGTTCCTAATATACCTTTTCATACGTGAAGCATAATGAATGTACCTTTTCTTATGCATGTACAATACTGTACTTTCACCCACTGGCAAAGAAGTTCGCTAAATTACTAAGAGCGTTTAAAGAGGTGGCATTCATTGTAATATACAAAGGAATTTAAAGCACATTTACAAATGAATCGGCAGGCACGCCAACAGGAAAAAGAAGTTTAAATGTAAAATTCAAAAAAAACCCAGAAAATAAAATTGAGGATTTCTTGAAATTATTATCATGATATGAAAATGTTTGTCCATTCTGCAGGCTGAAAACTACTTAATTTCTCTTCATCTGCAATTCAGGTGACGGTGGTTTTAAAGAAATATTCTTTTCCTTGGTTTCCTTCTCCCCTCCCCAGCTGAGTAATAAAACATAGACTGATTTAAATAAGAATCATTATGCTCAGAAGGCCTCCTCTGGCTGGAAGACTTTTGTTCCACATGTCCCATAATCTCACTCCCACATGGCTGCCATAAGGTTGATGCTGAAATCAAACTCTACTATAGAATTTGCTTTTAGACACAGCAAAAATATGTATATCAGTTTGGGGAAAGGAGTCCTGTAATTTAGGTAATGGGAGAAATATACTTGGGATAGAGACCTCTTGACTTTGCTGCTCCCTTCCCTGTGTTTTCCCCTCATCCAGGTTGCTATTAGCATATGAAAAATGCTTTTAATTTTATCCATTTCTGGCCATATCTGTCACACACACAAGCGAGATAGCAGTTAGGTTTCGACTTATCTCTACTTTACCACCTCAGCAGCAGGTTTAAAATAGATCACGCTCTTCTGGTTATTTGCAGCCAAGGTGTGTGTAACTCCCTTCCTGAGCAAAGCCTGATAAAGGAGGAGCAAGCCAGACCACGGGAGGTGGTTTGCTCCCAACCCAACCCCAAAAGTCTCTATCACAGCATCTCACAGCTCTAGTTTCATTTGACAAGTACGAGTCAGGGCAGTTGTCACTCATAACTCGGGTCACAACGTGGCAAGGCTGGAAGTTATGGCCCTATTTTCAAGCACTTTCCATGTGCTGTTTATCTGTTTCCTTAAAACTCCCACTTCCACCCCTGCCCTACGGATGGAGCGCACGCGGCACCGCGGCTCCCACGCGCCCTTTTCCCAGACAAGGCGACTTTGTTTAACGCCCAGAGACACCTCCCAGCCAAACCCTATCCCCAAATTCTTCGCCGGCACACGTGACACGAGGCGATCCATGGCAGAGCCCAGGGAAAGCTCTCAGCAATATGCAATCCATTTTCACACATGCTATGGATCTCATGGCGTCAGTCATACGGTCGCCGCACACACAAAATATTTAAAGCCCATTTCTGCTACTTTTTAAGTAAATTAAAAACTCCCATTGCCTCCCAGGCAATTAGGCTGAGGCCCTAGGACTGGCTTAAAGCGGTGAGGTGCTGAGAGTTTGCGTTTAGTGGTATTTGGCCTGGGAATATTTGTGGCTTGGTAAAATCTTGCACACACACTCTCCAACTTGGCTTTTTGGGACATGTTGGGGAAATGGCTATTTTTGCATGAATGTAAAAAAAAAAGGCATGAAATTATGCTCCATTTTAATGAAAGAGTGGTTTTGCTTGACAAAACATATGTCTCTTATTAACAGTATTAATAGAAATAGGCCTGCTTTCAAACTTGCAATGAAACGTGACAAAACCCAGGGCTGGGTTCTCAGCTGAGCTTCAGGCACCTTTGCAACCCAGTGCAGGCCTGCCTAACAAAACCCATCTCTTGTGAAAAAACCCCCACCTCTCTGAGCATCCCACTAAATACCTGCAAGGCCTGGAGCAATACCAGGAGCTCATTTCCATCTGGGAAATTCAGGAGACCTTCCTTGCATCCCACAGCAGCGAGAATAGGTATGTATGACCTGCCTATATGGTTTTGATTTTTTTCCCTTGGGTCAGCCCAAAGGAGTCGTGGGAATGGCTTTTGCCAGTGGTGCCCGCTCATCTACAGTGGTTAATAATGACCAGGCAGCACCAACCTTCTGGCTGGCATCAGCATGGCCCACGGGTGTGAAATACTCCAGGAGAAGACTCTGGAAGAGCTCAGATCAGTTCAGAGAAGAACAGCTTGCCTTGCTAGAAGTTATAGCTTGAGGAATAAAGGGCACCTTGCACTAATCAGGCAGATTAAGCTGATGAGCAAAGCACCTGAAACAGCTTTTCCTCCCCCACCTCTCCTGAAGAGGGAAGAGATCTCCTGAGTAAATAAACCAGCACAGTCCTTTCTCATTTTGACCATTTCTCTCCATTTTACTCAACTGCCAGGCAGACAGAAGCCTTAACCCTGACAACACTCAAGTGAAAACTCTGGGGTTGGGTTTTTTTTTTACTTGCCTGACTTCTTTATTAAGGGCTTTCTGGCTGTGAGTGGGTGTCAGAGGTGCAGTATTTCACAAATTTTTGGGGCACTACCTCATTTTGCTCTGCATTGAGATATTAAAAGTTCCTCTTATTATAGAAAGCATGAAGAAAGATGACCCACTCCACCTAAACCGATAGTCTCTGGGTATATATTTTTATGATGATAGCAAAGAAGTAGCCCCTTATATATTTTCTATTGTCTTCAGTAAAGACACACTTTAATCAGAAACTGACATATTAAACTTGCCTATTGGCCTATTTATATTTTTTTTGCACTGAGCAAGAAGCCAATAACCTATTTTAAATAAAACTTTTAAAAATGACATTACCTAAGAAAAAGCTAGCAGTATTCCTGATAAAATATATTGTGGTGGGGCTGAAAAGTGCATGCAAAGCAAGCTGCATTATTAGAATGTTTAAATATTAATTATACCGCTGTGTAGTAAAGATGATCAACTGTGAGTGTCAACTAATTTTCTAAAAGCTGCAATGTTGGATGTCATCTAAACTTCTATTGTTAAGCTAAAACTAAAAGCCCAGCAAGTTTAGTCTACTGGAGTGTGTTTATTTTTATTGGTTTCTGCATAATTTTTTTTAACATAAACCAACTTTAACCCCTTTACTGTAATCTCTGCCAGTAGAACTCCAATAGCACATCATAAAATTCCTATAATTCTTCAAAGCAACGTAGCTGGAAAAGAAAAAAAACAACTATGGGCACTTCGCAACAAACGCCAACTATGAGATTCAGCCAATTAAATTTAACTCTTGCGAGCTCATTTCCCTGGCAATATATTGTAGATGTAGGCTTAGCCTGCCCTCCCACAGCCAATTTTGTTGGGATCAGCTCCCAGCCAGGCTGCTCGGGGCTGGGCTGGCTCTATTGTGTGAAAAATCCCGCTCAGGTGGTACCTAGAGCTGGTAGGGGAGGGAGGCTGAGCGGACAGATGGGGAGGCAGATGTACAATGCTACATAAAAGTAGAAAGACTTATATTATCTTCTGCGAATGCCTTAAGTGACTGAGCACAGGCAGCAGGCGGAGGGGTGCCGGGGCGGGGAATGAAGAGTTAACCAAAAAACGACTGTCATTTCTCTCCCTCCCAGCAGCTACTGCTCCCTCAGACTTTCAAGAGGAGCCACAAGACTCGAGCGAGAGAATCACTTTGAGATTCTTCTGCGAAGACAAAGAAAGAGTGTGTGCCGAGGCTGGTAAGCTTCCTTCCGTCACTCATGGATGCTCTGCCAGGATTTCCCACCTGAGACAGATTGCGACGCATGTTCGAATCACTCATGCAGGAGAAGCAATACACAAGTTCAGTGTAAAGCCACTTTAAAAGCTCATCGGGTGCATACTTTACTTGTACAAAATACCTTATTCATGATGGAGCAGTGAGGGCCTAGGTAATTACTTGAATCAAGGTGGCCTCAGAAGTGTTTAAATCTACAAGGACACTTAGAGCATGAATAATGCAAAATAATTTGCATCTAAATTTTTTAAGTGTTCTTTATTCAAAAACTAAAATGCAGTTCCGATTAAAGTTTGATGAGTGAAAGCTGAGCACTTCATACCCACTGTGAAACGTCTCCTATTTGTGGAAATTATTTCAGACAGTGGTAAAGGGACAAAAGAGATCAAAAAAAAGAAAAAAAAGTTGGTGATTAATCTGCATTTCTTTTAAGCCATCCTTATTTCATGATGTTTGGTGAGCAGGAAGTTAATTTCTGAACTTGCTGGTCTGATATCATCTACATTTCACCCCTTTAAAGCAGCCCCGTCAAAAGCACAGCTCTAATTATTAACCAAACAAAATAACTATTCTTTTGCCTTCGATGATAGCACGAAGCCGCTCGTGGCTCTGAAATTTGTCCAATATCTCTTAGTGCAATTAATCTCGCCTCTGTCCCCGTCAACCTCTTTGGAAAAGCCTTACGTGCAAAAATACCCTGGCTGCCTCTCACTCTGTGCTTATAGGGCACGGGCTTGCATTTCTTCACTCGGAGTGTGTTGCATCCCTTTCTTTTGAATTTGCCATTGACAGCATAAACTGCCGCGTATATCATCGGTTCAGCACTTTGTTATATCGTCTCCAGTCCTATTTTAGAACGTGTTGAGCAACCCCCATAAAAATTGTTAAAGAGGAAGGAGTGAACAAGACAAATGTTGTGTAATGCGCTCGCTGAAAATTATGCTTTTCTCTGCCTGGGCTGGAGGCAGAGGAGAAAAAGGGAGAGGGGAAGCATGTCAGAAACAGCCGTTTTCGCGTGCAGACGTCAGTGATCCTGTCGTTAAATGTGCTTAACTCACGAGTATGTTTCCAACTGGCGGGAAGGCACCGAGAGAAGAGACAAATGCAAAGTTGGAGAGTTCTCAGATCCCCGGAGATTTCTACAGGAGAATCTGCATGGATCTGCTCCCCGGTTTGTTCCTGCCCTCCACACCCAATGTCTCTCTGCGGTACGAGAGCCAGACCTTCCCAAAAAGCAGCCCCAGGAGCCAGAGGGATGTTTTTTTCCAGCTGCTAAAACCTCAGGTCGGGAAATCCGCTGGGATCCAACAGGTTAGGCAGGCAGCAAAGTTTTAAGCACCGGCTCAGTGTGAGCAGCTAAACTTTAAAGGCCCCTTTGCAAAGGAAAATCATTTTCCTTCTGCAGCCCTTATAAAGAATAAAGACTTCCAATTTATTACCGGCTCGAAAGCTGGCTGCCACTTTATTGGACTTTCAGATGAGTGTGCTCGCCACGCTTTCTTAGGGAGAGGATCTGCTACGTTTTTCTTGGATTTGGAACAATGCGAACATTTTTTTAACTCATTGAACAAAGATTTCCCCAGCAACAGACCCCCTGCTCAGCAGGTCACCTATCTTTGCGACAGTTTTTCTTTTCCCACGCTAACCCTAGGGCTCATTTGCATAAGGTCTCTGTTGTGACAATTAGTTTCAGGTGAGCTGATTTCTATGAGGTTTGCCCAAGACGATACACAAGCTCTGGGCCTCCCTGATCCTGGCCCTAATTGCGACTGACTGGCACCAGACACAATCACCCTCTTGATTCAGCAAATTGTCCTGCAAGTAGCTTGTTGTGACCCTGCAATGCACAAATCATATCATGTCAGCCCGGCATAGTAAACAGTGAATAAAGCAAATTCAAAAAAAAAAAAAAAAGAAAAAAGATTTCATAATAGCTCCTCCATCTTCTAGCCCCAGTGGACAAGATGAATACAAATTAAAGCTATATCATATCTGTGTGCTGGTGGAAGAGGTGTCTCTACCCTGACTAACAACTTTGGTTTGCTGGGGAGTTTTTTGGGGGTTGTTTTAACTTCATTTGGGGAAAAAAAAATTCAGATGTTTCTTCATTCTGTCACCTGGGGAGAAATTCCCCAGGAAGAGTAGCAGGGTCACTGTAAATATTTCCTCACTCGTTGTTGTGGAAATAAGCAATATGCTCCTTCATCACCTCAGAAGGTACAAGGTACAGCCATATGCACATTGCCTGGGCTCTCAGACCCCTCACTCAAGGTAAATACAGATGCAAAAGACAATCTGACTTTTGGGAAGCTGGCACAGAACTTTTCCCGAAGAGCCCAGGGAGGAGCTGGGGGTTCAAGGAGACCTCACCCCACTTCTCCGTGGCTGACAGTCCCTCATCCCACCACAGCACTGCTTTGGGCTCAGTCCTGACTGTTTTGGAGCAGTGATAACCCTGTGGATTGGGTATTGACTTGTCAGGCTGGGGAAACACGCAGCCTCTGAGATGGGCAGGAAAAAGGAACAAGTAATACATCCAGAGGGACAAATGCAAAGTTAAGGGGGCTGGAGGAACACCTTTAACTGCCACACTAATGATAACGCTTGGTCAGGATGAAGAACTGTCCTTATCTGTGAATAACTCCCTTTTCCTCAGTTTGACTCACAGTTTTCATGTTATTTTTTGGTATGATGCTCGATTCTTTCCTACCAGAGTAGCTCCGGCTGTGACCTCCACCCTGTGAGTGTGAGTCAGGAGAGATTCCCTCCCCACCTTATATATTGCTGCCTTTTTTTTTTTTTAAGTGAAGCCTAATTTGCAAAATATTATTCACCATAGAGACAAAAGCTGCTCCCCTGCTGTAACTGGGATATGAAGGGTAAACTCAAATCCAGACAGGTATATTGAGTCCTTGACTTCAGAGAGAGACCACAAGGGCAGGATTAGACCCCTTGGATATATTTCATGATGATCATTATGTGAATTAGATTAGGCTATTAGTTTTGGACTACTTTTAATCTCCTGGGGAAATCTGTATTTACATTTGGGTTGGTTTTTTTTTTTTTTTTTTCCCCTGATGCAAATTGCTTCCCCAAATAAATAGTTATGTTAAAAATCCTAGTAAAAAAACTGTTTCAAAATCCTTCGCTGGCCATGGCTGGCAGCCAGTGTGAGAGGTCAGCCTGCCAGCCCCAACAGTTTGCAGCTGCAGTCGAGGTAACTATATAGGCAAAAGTGCATCTGACACAGTGCATTACTGTTAATCTGCACTCTTATCAACTGATACAGGCAAAAAGTATTAATTGTCTATGTGCATATAGAGATAAAAATAAGAATGAAAGAAAAATCATCTCTCAGCTGTGAACACCAAGTTTTACCCTAGGAAAAAAAAAACTGCAGGGTGGGAGATCTAATTCTTCTTTACTTCTTTACTGGTACAATTAGGTTGATTTAAAAGTCATTAAATCTTCTGATATTCCTGTGATCTCAGGAGTTGTTTATGATCTGAGGTTCTGTCCCAAGCATGCCTTTATGGCCTGAATTAATGTGAGGAAGGTGGGGGATACCCCCACACTGCAGGCAAGGCAGGCAGGGTGGCCACAGTCCCGCCTTGGGCTCCCCCAGCCTCACCCTTTGTACATTTGCAGGACATTTCAGTGGCATTTGGACACAGAAACAGGACAGGCAGCGCTCTCGGGGCAGGACACAAGGTCAGCCCTGGGTTACTTCTTCCAGCAGCGTGCACCATCCTGGTGGGAAGCCCTGCGTCCCTCCTGATCCCTCCCACCCAGCAAGGCGCACGTGAGGAAGGATGCTCAAAGTCTTGCCTGCCATGGACATCTCCATGGACAACTGCAAAGCTCCCAACACTCTTGTCACCGTATAAACCCTGCCAGGCTTTGGCTGGGTTGGATAAACCCGTTGTGCCCAGCCTGCACCACTGCTACCACGCTCAGTCACAGCGGTGGCAGGACCAGGTGGTCACCCAGCACTTGCCATCAGGCCAGGACTTGGCTGTGGATGCATAACAAGAGACCTGACAAACCTCACCTTCCCCGTTTCCAACGTGTGCCCCATTTTTACTCCGCCCTGTGTCCCTGGTAACGCTGTTCTCCCTCTCTTGCGACACAAGCCATGCTTTTATACCGAAGGCGACACAGCGAGCTGATTTTGCACTTTAACCTTCAGCAACTCTGATTCTAATGCAAGGCAAAACTTTTAGATTTTAAGTAAATAAACAGTTGATTCTGACAAAAAATGACTATTCCCTGAGGGGACATTTTTGTGAAACTGCGCCAGGTAGAAAAAAAAAAATGTATATTTTTTGGCTTGGTCATGAAACTGTCAAAACACAACTCTAACATGTTTTGCTGCATATGTAATTTTTTTCCCACAGCTCTTTCCGACCAATGCTTAATTCTGAATTCTTTCTGTACCCAGCATTTGCAGGAAATTGATAGATGCACAAGAAATTCAGGCTAAGTTTCTGGGTGAGTGAAATAGAACAGCCAGGAGAAAGCAGGAGGAGAAAAGCAAGACGAAGCCGGAGGAACTTTGCTAAACTTTCCAAATAAATTATGTTTTTGAGGTAAAATTCACCAACAAAACAGAGCTTTGGTGAGATTTAAGCAGGGAGAAGGTTGTTTGCTGGCCCTGGGCACACAGGCTAAGTTTCACCTTCTGTGCTCATGTAACTTCATTTAATTTTATTTTTAACTTCTCTCTCTCTGTTGCTGTCTCTCTCTCTCATATATGTCTGTTTGTATACGTAAATATCAAAGTATCTTGTTCATAGTTGTGATTACAAACTCCACGTTTACTAAAAACAGCTATGGCACTGTGTTTTAAAGTAATAATATATTTTCCCAAGTGCCTTCACTGCTTCATCCCAGCAACTGAAACAGAGACAATCCTTTGTATGTTGAATAATATGTAATTATCATGTAGCCAAAAGGGAGGGTGTAATTTTCACATCTGATTACAAGGAAGAGTGTAAGTGAAGCTGCCTTGGTAAACTTACACTTGTTTACAGAGAGCAATACCTTTGATATTAAAAACTCCAAACATGTAAAATGCTGGAAAAAATCGAGATTGTTACGCACCAAAGCTAAACATCAACAACAACAACAAACCCAAAGCAATTTTTTTGGCACAGCTTTACAAATGAAAAGTCAATTCTTCTGCACTTGGGCTGGTCTCCTCACTCGAGATGTTCGTTAAGAGACTTACAAATTGTTTTTGCACAGTGTGCTCTACTTGTCGTGTGGAAGGTTAAGAAGCAAAAGATCCAGCTTTATTTAAATAAAAAAAAGGGGGAGGGAACTTCCAAATGTTTCTGCTGTTTATAACTCTATTTGGGCAATTTAAACTAGAGAAATGCTTTTCATATTTGACACCATCTTCACAGAATTTACTTCTAAATGTGACTGCATTTGCCTTCAAGTTTTTGTTTTTTCTACTTTTTAAAACTCATTAACTCTCTCTTGTTTGTTTCTTTTTATCTTTCTTTCTTTCTTTGCTGATTTACCTTCCATGAGATGAGCTTCTGCTCGTGTGAAATTATTTTTTGGCCACGTAGGACAACATGGTATCAAGGAAAGGAAGAAGTGTTAGAGCAAATATCACTTACCAAGGAGATTAAAGATAAGCAGAAAGATCACACTACAGGTAGAGGGAAAAACTAATGAAAAGCCAAGAAAGATATCAGAAACTGTTTAAAATGATAATAAAGTATAATTGTTAAAGAGTTGTTGTATTTTTAGAAATCATTAAAAACTCTCTGTGCAAACATTGGATGTCAAAGTATGACAATCTCTGGCTTTTGCTAACCAAGAAAAAGGAGAGGAATGAGAAGAAAAACCAGATTATTTTTAGTATGTGGAAAACTCAGCTTTTTGTTAGAATATGAAAAAAAGATCATCTAATTAACATGTACAACATCTATCAATAACACTATGATAAGACCCTATTTTCTAAAGTATGCCTTTTTTTTCTGCCTTAAAATTAAGTTTCTGATCCCATATCCTTGCTCTGAACATCATATCCATGGGAAAAAACACCTACCACAACAACTAAAGCATATGAAAAATAAAATGTAACCCACTAATAGCAGTAACTCGACTTGAGGATGCATGTAGTTACTTTAAAAGTGGTTTTGTCTTTTGCAGAAAGACATGAATGCAAGGGCTACCAAAAGCAATTTAATACCAGGTGGGGGTTGACATTAATCTTGCATGACAATAATATTGTGGTGTTACAGGAGGGCAAAAACAAATACCTTCTTGCACATAGAACCACTTCCCTAAGAGTCTGTGCCTGTCTTAAAAATGCACGTATAGAATTGATGTATGGCCCCAAATTCGTAAGGAATATGATTACTAAACAGTCTCCACTCGTGCAAATAATCGGACCTGTCCTCCTTCTGCTTCCCTTAGGTGTGATCCAAGCTTTCTCTGTGAGTGGTGCAGGAATGGTATTCCTCCAGGAACGGGCCAGGTTTGGCGAGCCCAGGCTGTGCAGAGCTGTTTCCTGCAGGATACAGAGCCAAATTCTGCCTGTGGTTGAGAGCAGTGCCACGAAAGCCAACGGGGCTGCACAGGGGTAGATGGTGTGCCTGAGGTAGATGCAGCTTCTGAGCAGCATTAGTGTACTTAAAACAACAAATTAATGTCTGTGGAGCACTAATCAATGTTTGGTGCACTCCACATTTTTCACTGAGTTGTTAGAGTACATTTGCTTATATTTTGCACTATTTTAATTTAGCCATATTGATCAAACTGAACACTCAATAAGACCCTAGGCACCTTAGCCTTATTAAAATTAGTCAACTTGAAGTAAGTGAGCTGAGGAAGTAATGGAAACTATTCAGAGATTTAAATACAGTGCAGCCCACTTAAATAAATACCTGTTAATGAAATAAATCTGTATACGCACATATTTCCTCTGAAACAAATTATTAAGGGAGCTCTTTAGAAGAATAAGACTCAAAAACATATCCCTTAGTTTAAAAGAGGAATATTTCTGTGTACATTTGTGTTTGCTACGTTCAACTTGGGGAATCCATGCTGACCTTTCCCATCAAAGCAGTTATCATTCTTTAGAGTTTTACAGTGTCAAAATTTATAAAAATGTCCCTAATTAACCTGTAAGTAAACACTGTTGTGGAGTTTTGGTAGCTCTCCCATTTGAGTTTATCCCAGGAAGAGTAGAACTCAGCTGGGCCGTCACCCAGACAAGTATATCTGGGCAGCTACAGAAGTAAAATAAAAGGCATTTAACATGCAGTGGAAAAAATAAAAGTCATACGGCCTAGTCTTTACAAATAATACATCTTTGTCTTCAGAAAGTTGTATCTTTTTTTTTTAAGCAGGAGTTGAGAGGCAAGATTAGAGCACCAACTCCAAGGCTTGGCTTGAGCAGGGATTTGCAGCACAGCTCCTTTTGGCACATCTCTGGAGCTCAAAATATTGTTTTTGAAAACATCGCTGTTTTTCAACAAAAATAGGAGATTAGACAACATCTTTAGCTGATTAATCCTCTCTGCTCTCCGAGGGGGTGACCTATGATAGTGTATTATTTTAGCCGGGGAAAAAAAATTCCACCACGCAGCAAACTCTTCCTGCAGTACCTACGAATGAATTAAGCTACAAACTGGGTAGAGGATCTGTGGAGGTTTCCTGGCCTCCTTGCATCAGGGGCTGCCTTCAGAGGGCTTTATATACTCATTTTTTTCCCCTAGTCCAATAAAAGATATTAGCTCTTTTCCCTAAGCAAAATCCCTCTCATGAATCAGGCCCTACACTTGCAACTAGTGTGATATTGCTGGCCAGGTTTCACCCCAGTAAAATTCTAATCTATACTTTGTCTCGCAGAATTAAGAAGAAAATGCATATCAGCAGAATCTCCTCTCTACGTTATTTCATTTATAAATTACGAGAATGATGCTATTATATATTATTAATTTCTGCTGTTCTCCAACTCGGCTGCAGCAGTGAGCTGCGGATGTTGGAACGGTGTAATTATGTTCTAGTAGGGCAGCCATCCGTTTCCTTTCAAAAATTTACAGGATTCTTAATCATGCTGCTCATTTGGGTGCGCAGTAGCGAGGATGGCGAAACACAAACAGGGCACGTTCGTTTACACAGGAACACCTGCTTAGCATGATAGCAGATGTCAGTCAGCAAGCAGAACACAAAAGAAAAATATCAACAACAG
The DNA here is from genome assembly GCA_013397775.1 of Eulacestoma nigropectus. NCBI lineage: Eukaryota > Metazoa > Chordata > Aves > Passeriformes > Eulacestoma > Eulacestoma nigropectus. Next base: position 1,375,325 of record VZTE01005949.1, on the reverse strand, counting down.
CAAACTAGAAGCATTTTTAACTCGGTACGGAGATCTCTTGTCTGGGGCAAGCCAAAGGAAGGGGATGCGCCTCTGCAGGTCAAAGCAGAGGCACGGTGTTGATTTGGAAAGTTTCAGACAGTGCTCCCCAGGGAGCGGGTCAACAAATCCAAGACAAACTGCTCACTGGATGATGGGATATTTAACAATTTCTCCTTCTAGGGGGGTCACTATTGCCAGCTTGATGCTAAGCATCTTGCAAGGGTCATCATAAATCTATGGAATATTTGATAACTACAGCGAAGTAGTTGAGAGGAGTAAAATCCACAGAACTACTGCTCCGTGCGTAAGGGTCTGCCAGCATTCCCACCGCAACCGCTTATTCTCAAGGCTTTAACTTTAAATGTTTCATCCCAAGCTGCCTCTTGGCTCTCCCATCTCAAATTGAGAGCGTTTCTGTTTCGTGCATATTTTATGAAATAAAAAGATGTCAGCAGAGGAGCAAAAGTTCAGTGATTCTGGCCTCTCCCCTGCAGCGCTCCAGCCCAGGAGCGGCCGCACCTCTCCCAGGAAGGCGTCTGGAGCGCGGAGCACGAGCCGAGCTGTCACAGGCAGGTATTAATAATCCCCCTCCGTGGCATAGGCAGTAACTACTCTTCCCCAGGATTGTTAGTATTCCGAGCAAGTCAACTTGCGTGGGTCCGTGCAATAAGGGCTCCCTAAGTATGCATTGACTTGATACCCAGTAATGGCTTCTAAGGAGCCGTTATGTAGTGCCGTGTCAATGATCCATGCATTGAGGACTCCCTAAGTACGCATTGACACGATAGACCGGAACGGCTCCGAAGAAGCCGTTACGGTCTATCATGCCAATGATCTGCGGATATTGGCAGTGCCTCCTGCACTTCTACAGAGACTGTAAAAGTCTCTGAAGAAGCTGTTATGATCTCAGTGGAAGGACCATCAATCAGGTCGATGGCAGGGTTGCGCTTTGCCATTTTTCCACCCTATCGTTGGGAGGCCTTGTCCTGCTTCTAGAGTTAGATTCAAAGAACAGACAAAATGTAAAGGCTGCCCACCCACGGAGTGGCTCAGAGACTGTGCAGAGGTAACCAGGATCGTAATATGACCTCTGGTTTTATTCGTTTTAGGTTTTCAGTTCCAGCTGGCTCCAGCTGGGAGGCCTTGACCAAGTCCCTTCAACTCTTCCTACCTTCGTTTGCTCTTCTCTAGCAAGCATGGAAAGGGATGACATCATGTGTGTGAAGATTGCAGTGGGGCTTGGTAAATGTGAATTTAGAGTAGTTACAACTAAGGCTTGTGTGAGCATCTCACCACCGGTGGAGGCTGCCGAGATGAACAAGGAGTGTACGTAGAATCACACAATGGTTTGGGTTGGAAGGGACCTCAAACACCATCCAGTTGCAACCCCTTGCCATGGGCAGGAACACCTTCCACTAGACCAGGAACACCTTCCACTAGACCAGGCTGCTCCAAGCCCTGTCCAGCATCATACCTTTTACACCCAAGCACACAGGCAAAGCTACACTGAAAGGAAGTCTTACTTCTAAAGTTTTATAAACTCCTATCTATTGCGTTTATATAGTTTCTATCTACTCAATTTCTGTGTATTCACACCAGTTCAGAGAATCACTGCTTCCAGAAGGTCATCTGTATTTTCTATGATGCCAAAACTTTCTATGAAAACACTGTGAACCTCTTTTTCCATGTCTTTTTCAGTACATGAATATTTTTTAAAAATATTTTAAAGGTATATCACTGCACAATGAAGTTTTAGTTCATGCTAAGTTTATCACCACAAAACACTGCTTAACCAGCTGGTATTGTTTGTGTTTACTTTTCCATACTCTTTCAGGGAAAACCTGACTTTTTATTCTTTCATATTCACTTCATACTTCTGTTGAGGGGAGACGGAGCTATAGTAGAATATAAATATATAGAATACTCTACCTACTTTATACATTGGTTAGAACTAGACAATCTTTGCAGTCCCTTCCAACCCAAACCATTCGATGATCTCATGATTCTCTGATGATAATAAGCCCATTTATGGTATGAACCCACATAACTTAATTTACATCTACATATTTAAATGTTAGCAGACCACTAGAGGAAGACTGTAACCATACCTTGTGGAAAGCAGAGATCCTCAAGCAAGAAAAAGTAGAATTACTGTGCAGGTTGGAGCACTATAGAGAGACCTTGTCTGTAGCCAGGCTGGCCTGAAAAGTGTGAGCTCAAAGAAAAAGAAACTGTGCAAAAGGAGATAGATGGAGGAACATTATAGAAGATCAGAGAGGGTCATGATAAAAGAGAAATGGAGAAGGCAGAGAAGTCTCAGGGACCAGTGGTTATTAATCCTAGGTACTTCCTTCTTTGGACTCAAAAACTCAAATATTTTTAAGTGTATTTCCAGATGTGTGGAAGCACTAGAGTTGTCCAGAGACTGGTACCCCAAATCAGTGATTGGTTTGGCACTGTTGATGATCAGTTTGGAGTTCCAGAGCAGTTGTTGCCATCAGGTCCACAACAATGTCACCAGCAGAGCAGAGAAGACAACATAATATCTACTGAAAGCTTGAGAAGTGGGTTTTACCAACACAGCCCTCACTCCTTGCTTTTCAGGTAGAGGAGTGTGCAACAATTGTCCCTTGGATAACCTACTCTCCAAAAGCAAAACCATTAATTCTTTGAGAATGCATCTTTGGGATTTAGACCCTCTTTGGGGTGGCCACGGAGAGCCTATGGACACCAACCACCGCCGCAACCCAAATTCCATTCAACATCTCCCTCCCTGCTGCACACTGAATTTGTGTGAAAAGTTGCATTTCCAAATCTGGACAGCTGAAGACTGCTGTCCTCTGGAAAAAAAACCTAAGCTTTTCACTAAATTTAATAATTTGGTGGTTTAAACTCTACTGAGAAGGAAGAGAAGGTATCGTTTTACAATGATTCAGACCATATTTCACGTGCGGTATTTAATGGATGCTTTCAGGTATCTCATGTTATAACGCTGCCCCTGCAACATGTGCTGAGCCCTCGATGTAAAACCTCAGATTTTTTTTTTTTCGACCTCTGGGATAGGAACAGGCGTTCACCTCCTTCCATGTGTATATTTATTAGTAAGAATTTTGCACGGTATAATTGAAGCCTGGCAGTTTTTACCAATCGAGGCTTAAGAGGAAAACTAACACAATGTAGTGTTTTGTGCCCTTTTTTTTTTTTTGTCCATGCAGGCCAGTCACTGAAAAGGTGCAAAGCGCTGCTAAAAGTACATTTTCTGAAATTCAAAGCCTTTTAAGAAAGGTACACAATGCAAGAATACGCAGCTGCAATTTTAAAAGGGCTACTGCTCCTTTAATGCCCAGCTGGTCCTGAGATGTAATAAAATTGACATATTGATTCCTTTGAATTTACAAATGCCTGTTTCATAAACTCCATCTCCAAAGCCTAGGCATCTTTAGAGCACTGTCATTTTTTTCTCCAAATGGATCAATTATGTGCCCACGTAATCCTGTTACCTGTGAAATCCATGCATACTTCTCCCATTTGCTGCAGTTCCCAGGCGGACAAACTTGCATTATGTACGCATAAACAAACAGAGCATTTTCCTGATATTAGGGATTGTTTTCAAAGTGAAAAGCAATCTCCTGGGTCCTTTACTCGAAAAAACACCCATACATAGTGCGGTGTTCCTCCAAGTAACCTCACTGCACTATATGTATAATTATTACACAACACAGCAAATCATTAAAAAAACATTGAGTCTCGCTATCTCAAATGCTTCAACTGCAAAAAGGCACCAAGACCTAGCAGCCAGCCCTCATTTTCCTGGTGAATCAAACTTTCCCATTTCTTTCTCAGCTTCTTTATTTGATAATTATTGCCATATCTATAAGGAAATCATGTTCATCAGAAGCGTTTCTGTGTGACTTAAATATTGGAAAAGCACCCAAAGCTGCAAACTTTGCTGTGGAAGTTCGGAGCTTTTTTTATTTTATTTCTAGGATAATTCATCTTTTCATCGTGCTGAGCACCTTTCCATCATTTACACACACACACAGAGAGTCAAGCAGGCATTAACCTGCAAACCTACCACTTATGCATATAAATGCATCACACATACGACTATTCCCATATCCTGTGGCATATTATTTGTATGAATATATACCATGCATATAAACACATTTATACATACACTCCCCATGCACAACCCTCAAATATAAGCAGAGAAAAAGAGAATAAATGTGTTTTTCTCTGTATACGAGTTGTTTAAAAAGCACCGTGTACATACATAGATATGAATTCTCGTTTCATTCTTTCAGGCTGTGCTGTATCTGATTTTCTACACTTCACTGGGCAACCAGCAGTTCAGTTACACTACACTTGCCCTGTACAATTTGTCTCTAAAAGGTTCCCAAAATTATGAAACATCCTGTCTGCTGCATGACCCGCTCACCACAGTGCCTCAGCCTGAGGTGCATCTACACATATAGAGAGGGTGGCACAGAAAAAATTTAGTATATATATATATATATGTTTGATGCTTGGAGCCTGTACAAGTGGCCCAATACACCCCTGCCATTGTGCAGGAGTGGGTTTTAAAGATAAATGGCTGCATGTTAACCAGATTTGACATGCTGCACAAAAGCAGCCACCTTTGGTCCCATGACACAGCCAAACAGAAAAAACAACAAGCAATCCTGGCAAAAGATGTCCAACGTGAATAAAAGCCCAACAATTTGTCACATAGTCGTTACAAAATGTTCCGGGCTTTGGGGCTTGCCATGGGACAGCAGCGATAAGACGAGCATAGGAAAATGAAGGCTGGGGGTGTTGGGGTGGAGGAAGAGTTAAAACTCGAGGAAAGCTCCAGTAGTTCCAAAGGGGAAACAAAGAGGATATTTTCATTTGGCTCTTTCCGAAGACGCGCACACACGCACACACACACCCCCACCCCCCCCAAAAAAAAAAAAAGGCAAAAGCCGTAATTAATTAAATCAAGAAGCTCAGTTGTTTTGAGAAGTGATTGAAATCTGACATGCAAAGTAGAAATATTTACGTTTACTTTCTATTTTAGGAATCCGCGAAGCTACTTTTCCTTCACTGCACTTCCCCACCACTACAATGGCCATGGTTCAGTTTATCCAGTAGTAAGCACTGCCTGTTCGAGGCCAAATCCTGCTCATGTTTCTCATGGCATTTGGTCTTTCCTCATGGGAACAGGCCCAGAAAACTCCAAAGATGTGGCTGGGGTTGAGCACTGGTGTGTGGCAGCAGAGCAGTACCTGAGCTCCTGCTTTCCTTTGAGTTCACATAAGACAGAAAAGAAAAAGCCCAAACTTAGGCTTGGTTTGATGAGCCTGAATTTCCAAACCAGCTTGATCCTGCAGCTTTTCACTAAAACCAACCATGGCCATCAAACCCTATTTTGCTGTTCCGTGTCCCCCCAGAGTCACTCAGGTACCCCCATCGACTGCAGTCGGGTCAGGATTTACACCTATGCCAGTCCACTGGTATTTTGATGTATTTTTAGAGCCCCTGTACCAAAATAAGGAGCTCATATGCACAAGTGCAGCTGCTTGCTAAGCTCCACATAACGGAGCTCACATTGTAAAATACCTTTCAGTCAATAATCATCATTGCTTCAGTGATTACCCTTCGCTTCTTTATATTCAGTGGCAGAAAACTGGGGAGGGGGGGGCAGTTAAAAGCAATATCATCCTCTAAACTAGGATAACCAGTTGTATAATAAACTCCGAGATTCTGGTTATTAGGAACATACATTTGTAATTTTCTTAGACAAATTCCTTGGCATCCGCTCGCCCTCTGACGAAACAACAAATGATACTTGCTCTTCCTCAGTCCCAGGGAATGGCAGAGGGCTTTGGAGATATTAAGCTCTGCAAAAGCCCTGTGAATGAGTTCAGCAGTATTTCCCTGTCTCATAGACAGGGAAAATGAGCACGGCGAGGTTAATTGACTTGCTGGAGAGCACTTGATGCTGCACTCACCTTCCCCATCTCGGCCAGCGCAGGGCCGGGGCCGGGAGAGCATCCCACCACATATCCACCCCCACCCTCTGCCCGGCCGGGCTGCAGCCTCCTCGCAGCATCCCAGCAGTCCAGCATGGACCAGCACGACGTGGCCTTCCCCTTGTCCCTTCATGGGCCTAATCCCTACGCAGGGGTTTTTGTATCAGTAAATTAAATAGCATCGAAGTCACCTCTGAAGTGCACAGGGCTCATCAAAAGGAAAAAAACCGCAACCAAGTGTCAGCCAGAAGAAAAGTTCATTATTACATGTCAAGGAAAAATTAATAGAAAGGGCTTCAATAGTTAAATTACATGGGTAGATCAGGCTTTCTGCAGGAAGACCAGCTTGCTTTAATTAAAGCATGTTCTGCTCAAAAGCCACTGTGCGCATGTTTTACAGCAACCTGACACCAACACCTGTAAGTCCCTGCTCAAAAACTCCAGCTGCTTTCCCATATTCCAGCCCAGCAATCCACGTTATCGAAAGTCTGAGTTATTTTTAAATGGATGGGGGGATAACTAAGCCGGGGCTTTCGGTAAAGTCGAGCAGGGGGACAAGGACTGTTCAAACCATGGCAATGTCAGTTCCAGCAATGNTTTTTTTGTTGTTGTTGTTGTGGGTTTTTTTTGTGTGTGTGTGTGGGGTTTTTTATGGGTGTTTTTTTTTTTTTTTTTTTTTTTTTTTTTTGGACTGTCAAGAAGATTTTAAATCTTTAATATCTGTTTGTTGTCAGGTTTGCCTCCAGCTTTTTGTATCTGCAGGTTGTATTTTTTTGTTGCTGTTAGGAATTAGCATTTCTCATTTGCTAGCTGAAAGTTTAGGAGAAAGCACCAAAATGCCGATAAACAAAGTTCATCTCAGGGAAAATCTCTGTATGCATAACCTAGTTAACAATTCTTTCATGGTTGCAGGATGAAATTTGAAATGCATGTTGAGGAAGAGAGTTCTTACAGAAAGCATCAGTACTACCAAGGCTTTTCGAGTGCGCTGTACTAATTTTAAACAAGAAATCATTATGATTTCCATGCCGTATTAGCATCTCTTTTATTTTGTGGTATCTCTGCCGCACTGTTTCAACTCGCTGCAGGTTGCTGTTACTTTTTTTTGATACCACATCTTTTAAACACACACCGGAGCTGAAGACATTTGGGATTACCGGGGACTTCAATCAACGTTTTTGGCCTTTGTAAAGGATCTTATCCAAACATTTGGTGTAGTTAAACTCCAACTGATGCCACGACACACGGAATATCACTCCCCAAAAAGTGCAGAACTGACGCATTGTGCCATCTCTGGCAGCATTTGTTCAGCGTTTGCTGTGACTGGGGAGGAAGAAAGATACGGAATGCACGGATTGATTTTCAAATTACCTCAATATTTTGAAAACATTTTCACCTGCATGCTGAGAATGCTAAGAATAGGCAGGAAGGCAATTGTGCATTTGCACAGCCTCCACTGCATTCATTTATAAATTACCTCATCACTGACTGAAATTAACACTGATTCTTACAGGCAATTTCTCAATTTCCAATGCTAATTACATTTTTTTTACTTTTAAATTCTGTACCACCTGTTTTGGGCAAGACATCTTAGGCAGCGCGACCGCATTTAATCACAATTTTAATTAACCGCCCTGTAGATGTGAAAAAGAAGCAATTATAATGTAGATGAATGATGATTTTTCTGCATTAAATTGTTTTGTTTCCCTGGTATGTTGATTGTAACACAGCACACAAATACAGTAACTGTACAATTTTTTTCTATTGTAATTTAGTAATTGTTTTTGGAAAACCAGTTTGGGAATGAGTGACTTCATCTGTTTACAAATTGATTGATACTGTTAACTCACTGATTGCTGCAGCATACATTTTGTATTGCACAGCCTAGCATAAAATATAATTAGGCATGCACAGACTTTGCAGCACCATTTTGGAATCTGAAAATCAACTGTAACCGAATTGTGTTTTCCTTGAGCATCCTCGTATCAGCCGGGGCTGATGATACGATAATCAACAAACAATGGGCTTTTCCCATCCCGCCGCTGGTAGAAACCCTTGGATTTAATCTGATAGTCTCACGGTGTAAGGGTTAGATGGGGTTTTTTTCTCAGGATGTGCTTTGCCAGGCCTGGGAGCTGAGGGCTAGCAAGTCTGCAGCTTGCCCAACTCCCTCAGATCGCTATAGGGAAGGAGCAGGCGAGTGATGGAAAGAAACAATGATGGCAAAAAGAGCCGCGGCTCACAAAACGCGGGGATCGTTCCTGACACGCGTGTGCTGTGGCACCGGCTATCTCCAGCTACGCATTACAGGGAAAAAGATCTCGATCTGACTCATGGCTGGCAGACACAGATCGGCCAAGTTATATATATATCCCCACGGAGAAGCGCGAGACCGTTCCCATTGGCGGCAAAGCCTGCTGGCTTTCCCAGGGAGCGAGGTCGCACCGGAGCGGGAAGGGAGCAGATGTGCAGCACTAGCAGCACCTGGGCTTTGGGACGCAGTGCCACCACCACTCTGCTCTACCAGCGACCTGGGACGGTCCTGCTGGGGCTCTCCCACCTTGGGGCTGTAAATCCCCCAGCAGAGGTGGATTGAGGGTCAGGGACACAGGGAAGGTGCACCCTGACAGTTACAGAAGAGAGGTGGCAGCTCTCACCCTCCCAATCTCCTGGGCAATCCACAGAGCAAGAAGTCTCCACCAAGTAGGACTTGCCAAGAAGTGAGACACCACAACAGCCTCTGTGAGACCACATCCCAATCAGATCAGCGATGTCACCCACAGTGCACTGAGACCAGGACGGGGACAAGGCAGACTTGGGACTGTCTCCATGGGAGCACCGGGGTCACTGTGATTTGGAGACAACTTGGGGGGCTCCTGGTCTCATCTGCTGGTCTGCTCGCTTTATAAATATTTGTTAAGAGGGCAGGACATAAAGTCTACTGTTCAGTAGGTGATTTTTGTAAGAATCCAGCTACCCATACATAAAAGGATCTATTATCTCACTGTGGAAGAGATTTACATGCGTAACTCCCATTAACTCTTCTGGGACTTAGGCACGTAAATCTCTTGTGCATCTAGAGAAGAATAGACCACATAAGGTCTTGTGATCTATACTGCTAGTAGGTTTAAGTCCCTTTCATTTATAAAGCTATACAAAAATTAACCATTAAAGCTTATTCTGTGCAAGCTGTCCCCCTACATATATCACCCAGCTCTGTGTTTGAAGTACTCGATGTAAACGCGCACTGAGGAAAGATACCGGAGCGAGAGAGCCCATTCATTTCAGTTAGTAAAACTGTCATCCCTGAAAGGAAGCAGACTGAGGGCAGGTAGAAAAATTGTACAGGTTTCGCTCAGCAGATTCAATTTCAGATTTAGGCTCTAGACTGCACTGTTTGGAGAAGGAATACTTTCATTTTGCTGAGCACTCCCTCCGCCCCCCTCCTTCCCTCTCTCCCATCCCTACTCACAGCCCTCGAGTAAAGCCCCATGCCCTGGACCAAAGGACCCTGAATGGCTGGAGTGATACAATCTTTGCACAGTCCAACTAAGATGCTGCATCCACTGAGGAGAAAGAAATAAATCTTTTATTCCATAAACTTGTTTAAGCTGAAATGTTCATTGGTAAGCCTGTAAAAGTGGGAACATCTGTGCTCCTGCTGGGATTTGATGTCTCACCACAAACCTTTCCATAAGCACTTTGTCTCTGGTAGGAGACAAAGAGGAAAATACCTGATCCCTGGCCTCAGCTGGGCAGCTCCTTCTATCTTCACGCACTGACCTACTGAGCATTCCTCCCAGCAACGAGCTGCCTCCCAGGGCTACCTCCGCCATGGAAGCTGCCTAACTAATCTCTTAGCAAACACTTGCAGCAAACCTGAAGGGAGTTTAAAAAGGCGACGAAGAAAGGGAGAAAAAAACCCAAAACTTTCTCCAGATAAAGCCTGCGGCATCTCTTAAGAGAAGAAAACCAAGCCTAAACATAGCTCCACATGCTCACCTTTTCACTTGATGAACTGCTGAGATACAAAGTTGTGGCCACCTAATGAACATAGAGATATATATTCTAATCTTAATCCGGTTTCCTGCTCCCTTCCACTAACCTGCCATAACCAGCTGTCTTTCTGCCTGTCAATAGTCCTCTGACTGTGCTTACAGGTATTTGCAAGACACTGCTTTTATCCCAGCAACACCCCTGGGATGATATGGCACTGGAAAAGTCCATCCCGCGCCCTGCCTGCACACGGGGTAACCTCTCCTTAGGAGCTTATAAGAAAATCCACTGTTGAAATAAATAACAACTCTCAACAAATGATCAAAGAAGAAATAAATCTTTTACCCTTCTAAGACTTTTTAAAACTGAAATCCCATTTTTTAACTGGATAACAGTTAAGAGGCTACCGGCCACCTATTTTTCTGGGAGCTACGTTTTAAGCATTTGCCGCATGGATGTTGGGCAGACAAACGAATCTGTGGCTCTTGGGAGAAAAAGCTTTTAAAATAAAGTTTGTGTGTAGTATACGAAAACATATTGTTTGGAATTTAAGTTCTAATATCTAGGAATAAACAGAGCATTAAATCAAGCAAAACTGTGACAAGGCCAATATGCACATGGATGATGCCAGCGAGGCATCTCCAGCCCTTTGTTCACAGCTTAACAAAACTGTGCCGTCACACCACTTTAGCTCAACAGTGCCTGTCGAATGGGCATCAGCAGATCAGCCAATGCCTGTCACACACAGAGCTGAAAAACTGTTTGAAAGCAAGGCTTACTTTAGCACAAGTCTGGTAGGAAAAGTGAGAGGGATTTTTAATCATCTGGTAAAGACTACAGATATATATTTAGGGAGAAAAATATATATATTGTCAGCTTTCTTCCTCAGGAAAGTAACCCAGTTTTGCTCTTTTTCACCTCTAAGGAGGGAATGGGTCTTGGTGGTGTTGCCTGTTCCTTGGTGTGCTGCTCCCTTCCACGCTACATCAGATTCAGAATTATTTTTGAAAAAGTAAAATTCTTTCAGGGTGGGAGGAGTATCACAGGGAATGATCCCGGTTTGTCCAAAAATCTATTAAAAATTAATTTTCACGTTGTCCCGCTTGGAGACCCCCCTCCTCCCCGTGACAGGATAAATGAAATAACATATTCAAGGAAATGTTTGTTTTGATTCTAATGCAATTATCTTTGCAGATGAACGTCTCTCTGGGTTGGGGTTGGTTTTCTTTTTTTTTTTTTTTAGCTGATCAAAATATGTTTTCATTGGTATTAACAGCCCTCTCCGTCACTTTTCTTAACAGCCCTAGTGCAAAACACGACATCGCTCCGCAAAGAACCGCAGCAAAATAAGCTTGTTAGCGCCAGCAACTTCAGCTCGGCACTTCTCCCTTTTTCCCAACACTTTTTGCCCCCCATTTATGGGGGTTTTGACGCACACCCCCTCCCCACCCGGCCTCCTCGCGGCACCGGGGCGGGCTCCCAGCGCTCGGCCCCTCGGTGGCGGCTCAGGGTGGGACTGGGGGGGCCGGG
>VZTE01005949.1:1318974-1342525 GCA_013397775.1 Eulacestoma nigropectus | reverse complement strand
AGTATATTATGTAGACTATGGTAATGTAGTGGGCAATATCTGACAGACAGATCCTGCATAAAGAAACTGTGAAACGCAGTTCTCAGAACAGGCTGAAGTTATACTGAATAGGATGTTTAGCAGTTGCATATGCTCAGTGATAACAGATTCCTTTTTTCTTTCTTTTTTACTTGTTGGGTTTTTTTGTTTTTTTTTTTTTTTTCTTTTTCCCTAGGAGGGGTTGAATTTGTAAGAGCAAGAGTGGTAAACTTGAGCAATCCTTGTCACATGGAGGGCCGAGCTCTGAGCCTGGTGGCCAAAACTGCCGCTGCTTTGGCCGTCGAGGTGGCGGCAATGTCAACAAGTTCTTTGCAAAAGGACAAGGTGGGAATTGGGGTTAAACCTCTGCTTTTTTTAGTTCTAAAAGCAGGAGAGAAAGAAAACCTCCCTGAGATGCTCCCACAATTCTTTGTAAAGGGAGACGTCCCTTCTGGGGTTGTGGTCACTCGGCAGCAGTTCTGGGGTGAAGGCATCTCGTGCTGAGAATCCCAGAATGGTTTGGGCGGGAAGGAACCTTAAAGCTCATCCCATTCCACCCCCTGCCATGAGCAGGGACACCTTCCACTATCCCAGGTTGCTCCAAGCCCTGTCCGACCTGGCCTTGGACACTTCCAGGGATGAGGCATCACGAACATCATCTGAAGCCCCTCAGATGTTGTCATACCTTCATGAGATCAATGGACAACTTTGTGGTAGATTTATTAAGATGGGGCTTTTCTTTGTTTGGCTTTAGGCTGAATGGCGAATATAAATTCTACGGTTGCACAGTAGCCCGTGTGCTACCTGTTTGGGACTAGATCAAATTTCCTTTTCCCTGGTTTCCTTAGTGTCACCCTACTTTTCCCACTGACTCCTGATTAAGTTAATAGAGGTGAAATTAGCAGCAAAGAACCTGGTGCAAAACTGACATTTTGATGTCCATCCGAAAGTTTCAGAGTCAATCGATTGCCCCAACTATTTCTTATCACTGCCCTGGGGAAAACATGCTTTTCTTTCCACGACTTCAGGAGATTAGCTGGATGTTTTAACATCTACAGAAACACAAGGGTTACAAAGACATTTAGAAAATCCCAAATGATTTGAAACCATTAGCAGCTGCAGCATAGTTTCCAAAGAAATTCCTGGTGTACAGAATTGCCCAACCTCTGGGAAACTGCTGCCGTTCTGCGAGTGGCTGCTGACTGGATCACATTCCAGGAGAAGCAGAGGCACAACCCAGCGACTGCTGCACACCTAAACTGCAGATTTACCCAGGAGCTGGCAGACATCCCCTTCGTCAGGGGTGGCATCGGATTTGCCAGGTCTTCTGTTTGCTTCCCTCTGACTATCAGCATCATCTCCAGCCTGTCTGTGGATAGAGGCTTGGCCAACTGGCCCCTTTCCAAGCCCAAATCTTAGACTCTGGGTTATTAGAGCTGTCAAAAACCGGAGAGAGATTTTTTCTTTTCCCTTGCAGTGAAAATGTTCTCCATGTTGTCACTCCCTCCCCGATTTATGTTTTAAAAATGCTTCTTGGGAAATTTCCTGACTCCTCTCTGGGTCATTTGAGGTGTTCCAGGTCAGAATTGTATTAAAGGTACCAGCAGTTGGACAAGTTGTTTCCCCCCACGGATGGTTTTAGGTGCATGTACACTCCTACCAATGCTCCTTACTATATCTCTTCAAACTTGCTCCAGGCAGCATCTAAACTATTTTAAACCTTCCCATCCTTTTTTAACACACATCAGCTATCCTGCTTCAAATCTCTGACAGGGATGTGAAAACCGCAGTGTCAGAACAACTGCTGCTCTCTTCTTGGATTCTGACAAGCAACCTTCAACCTGAAACCCTCTAAAAATGGCTATTTTTTATTTTTTCATGGTTTCTTTTTTTTTCGGTTGTGTTTTTTGTTTTGTTTTGTTTGTTTGTTTGTTTGTTTTTAAATTCAGGAGTGAGTCTGTTGACTGTATTCTTTCCCCTTGTTCTGGCAGGTTGGAAATGGGTCCAAAAGAGGCACCAGGCAGAATGGGGGAATACTGTTTGATGTTCACCAAGAGGGTCCACATGTCAGTGGGTCCACCTGCCAATGGGCCTACCACAAAGAGGTTGTAAATGGATGTGACTTTCTAAATTTTGGGCTAGGGAGGAGGTAAAATGGTCTCTGGAATCGCTCTGAGAGCCTGGATTGGGTTGCTGTGAGTACCTGGTAAAGCTCCTGTGCCACCACCACCCACCAGCTGTGCCTGGCCACCGTGACTTTGCCCGTGCCAAAGCCTGCCTGGTGGTGGCACCCGTTTCTGGGAGGTCCATGCCTGGAATTTGGAGACAGGAATTTCTGGGGTGGCATTTCGGAGGTAGGAAGCGAGGGGTAAAAAGCCACATCTGATATTCAGTGTTGGAAAGTGGCTCTGGTTGGAGGTGGGAGCAGCAGGGAAAGCAACACTGATCTGTGCACGAGGAAGGCAAGCTCTGCCTCGCAGGGAGAAATGCAGAGTGGAGACTGAAAACACTGCAAATATTTGTTCTCATTGTCAGATGTTTCTATAAAATCAGTTGTTACTGAATCACCGCTGAAGTTACAGAGCATTTAAATAAGCAGAGGGTGAAAAAAGCTAAGTCTAATTATATGTTTCGTGCCATTTACAGAGGTTTCCAGGGGATTTTCTTTTAATAAAAGTGCAGTGCATCAAAAGGAATAAATCCTACAATTTTGTTATTTACAAATCAGCTGCGTCTGCCGCGAGCTGACAGACTTATCCCCATCTTACACCCCTCTCTCCATCCCAAAATGCACCCAGTACACTGACATTTATATCAATACTCTTCAAGTATCTTTACACTATTTTATGCCCCTTATGTTGGTAAGCAAACAGATCAGAAGAAAATCATCGCAAAGGCATGAAAAATATTCTGAAAGGAAAATACAGAGGGGAAAAACCCCATAATGTTGAAAAATGAGCAACATAGATGTTTTCCAGATGAAGAGAACAAGTGTCTTTTACATCCCTGCCCACCAACTCCTGAGGATTTCAAATCGGAAGCCTGGCTGGAGATATGACGTAATCAATTAGCTAAAATGATTTACTAACATAAAACATAACACTCTTTCCGTGATTAATTTTTTATCCCCTTCACATTTTTTCCCTCCCCCTCCACAACCGCTCTGCCCCTTTCTGACTCCAGATTATTTAGCAGTTGACTTTGGTGTTCGGAGTGTTGCATATCAATCCCCGGGACCAAAATATGCCACTCATGTTTTCCCTGCTCTGTAATCTATGGATGCAGCACCTAACCCTGCAGCCCTCCTCTGTGCTTCAGAGAGAAGGGAGATGTGCTGAATCAAGCTCCTTGCTGAGGGTGCACTTAGAGCTGGGGAAAACATGAGAAAACCAAGAGACCACCTTTGCTCTTGTCCAGCTTGGCCACTGCTGTGATCCAGGACCGTGACAACGGCTTCGGTAATTAAAAACCTGTGTGCAAAAGGTACCAGAAGAAGAAAGAAGTGAAAATGAGATGGTTTCTCACAAGTGTGGATGTACCATGTATGTATTGCACGGGCTACAGATGCTTCATGGAGGCCTTGGGCCTGCCTTGCAACAGCCCTGCCATTCCAGGATGGGCCTCTTTCCTCAGCAGCCGCCGTCCGTCGAGCCAAATTGCATGATTGTTTTGTGATATGGATATATGTGGACTGGGGACTAAATTAAGGACATTAAACTCAATTTCCTTAAGACAGGAGCCAGATTTTAATATTGCAGCTGTCCAGAGGTGAAAGGGTAATGAGGACATGAGGAATTCCTGGACAGGAAAGGGACACTTGGCCCAGCAAGTCTGTCCCCCTTCAAGTTTATTACAACACACCTCCCCACGTTGTCGATATATCCTCCAGCCCTGTCTGCCTGTGTAAACATGTCTGGCTATCTCTTCTGTTCATTAATACTTCAGTTCACTCCGTGGTTTTATTTGACATAATGCCTACTACGCTGTGAATTGGATCCCTCTGCAAGAATTCACTGTTTATTCTCAGACCTTTCATTTTTAATTGGCATAATCTGGGGTTTTTTCCTTTTTTAAACTCACCAGATACAACCACTACCTCAGTCCTCAACCTAATTATGAAAATATTAGGGTTTAAGTATTTTTAGAAAATGATTAGGCTCAGCCTTCATTTATATAAAGCATCTTTAACGGCCAGAAACAACAATTGTTTCATATCTTATTCTTATTTCAGTCACTGGACTTCTTCTCTGGAAAAGGTGATCAGAATTGGAATTACTGGAGAAAAATCTATCACGTTCCTTGTGTGATAAGAGCTCTTTTGATTTGCAGGCAATCCTTTGCTGGAGTGTCCGTATCACACTTTATTTATACTGAATTGGCATTGATTCAAAATTGATGTTTGACAGATTCAGTACAGCTTTTAAGGTGGAGCGGGACTTTTGGAAGTCAGGTATTAACTCACAATGATCTTGTAAAGTCAAGAAAGAGCCTTGAAGGCTGGTGGGAGGAAAAAAATCTCCCAAGAAATTGGTACCATCACAAAGATTTCTAACTGCTAACTGGTCTTCATTTGCTAAAAACCATCTCCCTTTAAATTTTCTGCTTGCAAAGTTGAGAGGGAATTAGCATACAGATGCTTCCTCAGACCTGTGAAAAAACCTGGGTCTTTCCTTTCCTCTGAGGCAACTCAAAGGAGAATGTCATTAAAGCTCTCAACACAAACTGTGGGGAAAGAAACACAAGTCACAGATAAACCTGAGTGATTTTCAAATTTCAAAGATCGATAGGCTGCTGAAGTAAAAACATTTTGGGTGAAGCATGAAGTGGAAAGCAGGCAAAGTAGATCACTGTAATGCAAGAACAAGGAAAAACTCTTAAAATTGTTAAGTGCATTGAAATGCCAGAAAACCAATATATTAACAATTACTTTTAATATCCAGCCATGCCCTCTTGCTTAGGAAAGCAACTTGCTTTTGTGATGAAGAGAAAGTTTGATTTATTTATTTATTTAGAGATTTTCCCCTGAGAAAAGAGGCACTGCTAGCAGAGGTTATTTAGGGGAAGAAATTCTGCGCCCTGTTGAGAAACACTGAGGTTTTATTCAGGAACTACAATGGCAGTGCTGGGTGGACAGGGAACTTTGAGAAACTTGGAAACGGAAGAAAAATTAGAAATCTCTTGGTTTCAGGCAGGTGAAGAAACAGTTATGACAGAAATGAAAACGTGTGCATGCAGCTGGTTAAAAACCTTAATCAGTAAACAGCATCTGAGAGACACAGAAAGGTTCAGGTTTATGTCCAGGATCCACAGTGATAAAAAAACTCCTGTAAAAGTCTAAAAAAATTTTACCTTTGGATTCTGAGGGATGAATCCAACCTTACTAGGGAGCTGGTGATCCGAAGAGAAATCAAAAATGCCACTTTAGGCCTGGACAAAGGCAGTGAAAGATGTAAAAAACATTTCTCATGGCATCTCTTGGGCACCCACAGCTTAAAATCCCTTGATTTTTTTATCTGTTTTTAAAAGACATTGGTTTGAAAAAGTGGAAGTTAGTGTAGTGACTGCCACAACACCAGACTGTTTTTTGTGACAATTCTTCCATAAAGATAATAAAGGAATAATTGGTAAAATGTGTGTGATAATAAGCTGAAATTTTAATTTTTGTACAAGTATAATAAATCCTCATGAGGCCCAACATTTTCAGTCTTGCTGTTGAAACAAGATCCATGAAAATGAGTGAAGTAGATGCAGCAATAAAGCCAACAGAATTTGGATCTAGTGTTGGGCAAGTTGTTTGAAGAAATGTGGATGTAAAAGTTGATAAAAGTAGTAAAGTCATAGGAGCAGAACACACTCTTAGCTGCTGCTGGGTTAATTTAAATACCTGGTGAAATTCTGTGTAGTTATCAGCGGACAAAATGAAGCTGAAAACTCTTTAGTTAACCTCAGATGCTGGAGTGGGTCTGTTCAGCCCTGTTCAGCAATTTTTTCATTTCATTTTTTCATCAAAATTTATCGGAGGACATATCCTTCTGTCAGGTGAAGGACCTATCCACTGGACTCGAGTCCTGTTCTCGGGTTTTTTGCCTCTGTGGCAGCTTATTTCATGGACCTGGTCAATTGGCAGTGTGAAAAGTTGTACTGCGAGTGAGGCCCAGGGTCCCCAAAACTTCTCCAAGTTTCAATCAGCACTGAAATTGATGGCAAATTGTGTTTTCCAGGGAGGAGACCCTCTTGCAAATAGGATTTAGGAGCTATAATCTCTTTGGTGCTCCTGAAAAAACATCAGGAGGTTTGTTGAGCTCCTCCAACACTGCCCTGAGTTGTGGCAGCACAGAAATGAACCCTGAGGCTTTTGTCCTGTCCCCTGGTGTGCTGATTGTGCTGAGCTTTTCCGGCCAGATCTGCCACCCTTGGGGCAGAAGGGGACTGCAGTGCTCCAAAACTATGTGGGACTTGGGTTCAAGGGACACAGGATTGGTTTTGTCTTCCTGACAGTAAACCATAATCATATTCCTGGAATAGAAAGTTTTACCCAAACACTTACCCATTAAATTGGGATAGGAAAAAAAGGTTGGCTTTTTTTTTTTTTTTTTTTTAAATTTCAAAAGATTTTAATCTCCTCTAAACTCCCCATCTCCTAAGGATTAAAAGACTCAAAGCATCCTCTTATCTACTCCTTCCCTTTTGCTGTGATTCCAGTTGCTCCCTGAGCTCATCCCTTCTCTCCAAGCAGCCACCTGGGTTTCCCTCTGCCCCTTCCATAACACCCTCCACCAGTTTCCTCCCGCCCCTGTGCCCACGTGGAAGTTGCTTTCACGTTTGGCCCTGCACGAGAAAAACCTGTTTACTTTGCCCTCTCAGCTCCGGGCTCCGGCACAGCGGCGCGATCCCGGTGCTGCTGATGCTGCATTTGCTGCTGATCTGGATCTCGCATTTATAGCCCGAGCGAGACAATTGCTGCTACAGCCCCTGTCACTTTCATGTCCCCGGCACGATTTGATTCGTTACCTTTGATATTCTGATCTAATTCTTTTACATAGATTAGAGACCAGACGAGCTCCTAACCTGACCGAGGCACTACCCTGTATTGACTGCCAGTCTCTAAGTCACTCGGTGAATGCTGTTTGCAGACTCTTATCAGTTCATTAAAGTTTGTTATCGTTTATGCAGTGGCTCTGTACCTTGCTGGTAATCTCCAGTGTAGGATCTTATCAAACTCTCTTTCGAAAGTTTAGGCATATTGTATACCATCCACAGTATTTTTCTTGTCTACCTTGGCAGGGATAGCTTTGAAAAATTCCAGCAAATTATTTGAGCAAGATTTCCTGCTTGTAAATCCAGGTTGGTTGACTCTACTCAAATTAGGATTTTCAGTGTGTTTCCTCACTAAATCCCGCAAAACCGTTCCTATTCTGTTTTGCATAGCTACGAATTGTGTTATGTTAATTTGTTTATATTATAAGTTAAAATAATTTTATATGTATATATTCCTCTGCATATGCATGTGTACATAAAAGTGTTTGTATGTAATGGAGATTATATTGGGCTTTAAAGCTGAATATGTTAAAATTGTTAATGCAGTATAAAATGCAAAGGATAGAGTTAGGGACAGATCTTTGGCTGGAGTAAATGAATTTGACTTTGAATACATTTTGCTAACTTAAATGGTGTTAGCTTGATTTATGTGAGCTGAGGAGTTAACCCTTATACACTGTGCTTACTTTACTTCAGTGCCAAGAGATCAAAATGACTGTTGGGATGCTTCTTAACAGTTCTGATTTATTACAGGTCTCTGCCCACATTTCTTATGGATTTCTGTGGCTCAATAAGTATATATTTATTTGCTGCTGCAAAAATAATCCTTAATGCCAAATTGTTAATTCTTAATGCTAAATTGTTCATTCTTAGTCTAAATTTTATGTAGTATGTGACATTTTGTTTTGGATTAGCAGCTTGTCCTGCTTTATTTTTCCATTATTTGACTATTTTAGGATGTTTACTCTCCTTCCTGGCTTTCTGTTCCCATCTGCAGATCTTTCTATTATAATGATGAACCTGGCAATTTCTGGTAAATACAGTAAGTGGTTGATTAATATTAGATTCATGCTTAGATTGATTTTAATATCAGAAAGCTAACATTTTACACAGGAAACAGCCCCTCCCTTTGAATTGAAACCGAATGAAAAATTTAAGACTAAAACAAATGGAATTTGTGTAATCTGTTTCTAACTGGACCTGTTTAAAAGGTGTTGTAGCTTGGGTGCCACGTCCTCTCTGCTGAAGTTTGCTGGTATTTTGCCTGAATTATAGTCTGCTTTTTAAATCATGGTGAGGAAAAACAATTGTGGTTATGGTTCCAAACAGAAACATTTTTCATGGAAAATCAAAACCTTAATTTTTTCCAAGTTTATTTTTCTTTTTTTAAATGAAAATCGGGTTTTGCTCTGAAAGATGATTATTTTTTTCATGAAAGAATTAATCTTTTTTTTTAATCAATGAGAAAGCAAGTCTGATAGGAAATCTTTTGACCCACCTGAGACCATTCTGAACCCACCTGTGGCAAAAACACGAGATGGCAGCTGGATCTGAGTGGAGTTTTCTGTACAACCCAAGGGAAGAACCAGGCAAAACAACATTCACTTGAGCCAGGAAGGGTTTTGGGACAGCGCAGGCTCTGCAAGCCTCACTCAGCAGCCTGGGAATGTGCCAAATCCTGTGGTGGTCCCTAACCTCTACCCCAGCAGGGACAGACACCTCTCACAGTGGCAGAGGAAAAGGTTGCTGTGATGTAAAATGCTCAGGATCAGCCACCAGGGCTTGTTTCCACCTAAGCTGGTGGTGGGACTCTGTGTCCAGGCCGTGGAAAACCCAGTCAGCTTCAATATTGCTCTGAAGGGAACCTAAACCAAGGAGGTCTCACCTTCAACAGGTTTTGGGGTTGCTGCCCACTCCTCTTCCTGGGGGAGAACTGGATTTTAAGTAGCTGCTCGCTGGTACATTGATTAAATCACAGTGTTTAAATACACAGCATATGGAGCTGGAGACTCCTCTTCTGCACAAGGACAATTCCATTTATAAACTGCAGAGCTCTTGGTTTGTTGTGTCAGCAACAAAAATATCTAAATGAGAAGCTCTATTTGTGAGTCCTGAAAGATAAGGTCTCAACTTTGAAGTCCAGTAGGAAGAATTTTTAAGTCCGAATAACCACAAAACACCCCCCACTAAAGTATATTTGCTTTTCCCTGGTTCAATACTCGCAGATTGCCACTGTTGTATATTGTCACATTTTCCCTCACCATTAGATATATAAATTCTTTTGTTTTTAGTAAGATTTTCTCTTTAAATGAATAATAAGAGCCTATGTGGACTTTAATTGTTCTTTCGACCCTAGTCTGTTCACTTTGTGAGTCTCCCAATCTTTTCTTGATAAGAATGTTTTCCATTGATTTATCCTTTAAATCTATGAGGATCTTTATCATAGTGAAGTTTGAACTCTCTATCATTAACTTTTAAACTTATATTGACATGAAATGTGATTAAAGTTAAATTTTATAATTAAAATTAATTTTATAACAGCACACATGCCCAGCTCCAAGCACAGGGCTCAGTTGCTGGGCTAATAGCATTGCTGCTACAAACAAACTTTGTTAGCTTCCACATAGTTATCATAGCAATCAATACCTGAATAATTAAATTCCTCCATTATCAAATTCTAGTCTTCTTTATCAGCTTTTCTTCCACCAGTAGTTTTTTTGTCTTAATCTGGTTGCTCTTTGGAAAGTCTATAGCAACCTTGGTGTTTCACCAGGCAATCTTTCCTTTCTTCCCTGCTAAATTCTGTAACCCAAATTATTTAATGCCAAAACCTGAAGTCCTTAAAGAAGATTCCACTTAATGGAAGTTTGATCAAACTGTATTTTGTTTTGTTTTAATACAGACTACTAATTTTATCTTGTCTTGGCCTTGAGTGAAATCCTATACTTGTAAGTATTTGAAATTGCCATTAATTTTCTTGATTCATTCTCTTATTGATTTTCTTTCCAACTATTTCCATCCACTGTATCTAATAATTATTAGAGATGAGGGAAGAACCAAGTGCCTGCATCCACACCCCTTCGAGCATTGTGGCTCATGCCCATCTTTAATTAACATAAATGCAAGCGGAGAAGTTTCCCAGACTAAAACCATTTGTTTTAATGTTAAATCCTTACATTCATCATTTTCTGGTGCATTTTGACACAGTTTTGGTCAGAGGTGACTCCTAGAAGAGCATTACACATTGTGAAGCTTCATACTCCTCTCAGACCTGATGCTAAATGACTCAAGCAGGAAGGAAGGGGAAGGATTCCTGCTCCCTTTTATACTCCTGTGAAATCACTCCAACTGCTTTCATCTGTTCATTACTCTATAAATGCAACGCTTTCCAAAAGAAATTCACTGTTGAATTAAGGGGGGAAGTGGGACACAAAACAAATGGGGGTGATAATGAATTGAAGTGATGATCTGAGGAGCTCATAGTGCTTCATAAGCATTAATTAATTAAACCTGACTAGATCCCAGTGAGGTAGGTATTAGGGCCCATACTTCAGGCCTGGCTGCGGTGTGCTATTTCTGTATCTCAAATTCATTCTGTTAATGTGCATTCTGATGAGAGGACTGAAATGGTGTCTGACTAGTAGAGATGACTGTGCATATATTTAAGCTGTGAATATTCTGCACGATGAGCCTTCGTATGGAAGCGACTTTTCATTTTTTTTAAATCCGGCCTTGTTCCTGAATAAAAAATGCACGATAAATGAATTGTACAGGGAGCACTGAGGGGCTACTGATGACCTATAGTGATGTGCAGTGTGTAACTCGTCCTGTTACCCAATTAGGATGATCAGAACTTTTCTTTCTGTTGCTGAAAACCTGAGTGCGCTTCAGTGAGTGTATTTTGTTTCTTTTATAGAATATTTTATTTAATTGCTGTAAGAACTTAACCTACAATTTTAACTGCAATATTTAGAGGTGTGAAGAGTACTCGAATCTTTTTTTAATCCATTATAAAAGTTATTCTGAGGTTTCAGTGCAAGAAATTTGTTTTGTTTTCAGTACTGGTGTAGAGCTTTGACTCCTAATGAATGTTTTCCCCTTTTTTTTTCCATCCTGCTCTAAACAAGATGTTGTTTATTACTTGAAGCATTATATGTAAGCCCCAAGAATATGTTACATGTGACTGGAGCTTTGGCAGACTTTGAGAAACTGAAGTTTCCAGAAATTTTGCTATGTTTAAACACCAGAGCCTTGTTTTAAGGAAAGATTTCTACTTCCAAATGTGTGGTTGCCTGAACCTTTTACATTTTCAAGTCAGATTCCTCTGCCAAATAACACACTGTACCTTAACTATAATAAAAAAGCAGAGACTCTGTGTTTATAAAAACATTACAGGAGCAACTGTGATCATATTTCTTGAATTTTTTCTGTTCATGTGCTCAAATATGCATTTTTAGAGTGAGCTCTCCACTGCACCGGTCACTTACAGGAGTAGAAAATGACATGTAGAGGCAGAAGGCTGGCAAAATGCAACAAACCAAACTGGTAAAGTACAGGAATTCAGAGCCAGACCAAAATATGAGGTCAAGGAAGTTGCTCTTATAATAATAGTGGTTATCTGTTTAATGTGTGATCTGGCAGTGGTCCGACGCTGACCATAAGCAATTACACATGTTTCTAAACTGGTGGTATATGAGCCCTGAGCAGCTCTACACGAGATCCATGTGCTGTGAGAAATGGGCACTTGCTCT
Source organism: Eulacestoma nigropectus (assembly GCA_013397775.1). Taxonomy (NCBI): domain Eukaryota; kingdom Metazoa; phylum Chordata; class Aves; order Passeriformes; genus Eulacestoma; species Eulacestoma nigropectus. Next base: position 1,330,718 of record VZTE01005949.1, on the reverse strand, counting down.
ATTCTTGTGGTTCTGCTTGCTTAATGTCAATTAAAATTACAGCTTAGTAACAGATAGAAATTCTCCCCGCGTAAAATAATGTCTGCATTCCCTCTCTCAGTTGCCATACACTTAAACTCCTATATTGAAACCAGTTTCGCGAGGCAAGCTCCTGCCTGGGCTGATAAATGCCGCATAATGTTCTTCTTAGCAGACATGTGGTTAGACATGATTTTTCTGACTCTCTGGTTGTTATTTGAAGCAGCTCTCTTTACAACCCAGTTCCGATGGCGGCGCCCGTGAATGATGCCCTTGTTCTGGATTTTGTCATGCAGGAGCCTGGGAGGGAGCGCAGCGTCCTCGGTGTGTGTTTAGCTGCCTGGAGGTGACCTCTCAGGAGTTAAAAGCAGGAAGGTCTCTGTGATACCAAACTGCCCGAGCACAGATTAGGCCCTGGGAGCTGCTGTGGCGTGGCCCTGGCTCTGACACCAGTTTTTCATGACTTTGGTGAGTTTGCTGGACAGCACATCTCATTAGCTTTTAATAGACTTGGATCCCACTCTTAAAAGAGCTTCTATGTCCTCTTCTGTAAAATAGCTTTGGAATGTTTTCCTGGGCTTAGGAGGATGTGGCTGGAGTGGGAGCTGTGTAGTTGAGCTAACTGTAGTAGAAACTGTGCTAATGAGCTATGAAGACACCCACAAAAAGCCTCTTCCCCCCAAGAGCAAGGAATTGTGTACGATTTGACTCCTTTAGTGCAAGTCCTGTTACTGCTGGCTTGAACCTCAGCCTTTGCACAGGAGGAGCTGTTGTCACCAGCCCACCCTGGGTACCAGCTAGAATAATCACTTAAAAAGGGGCATGTGAGCTGCTTAAAACAAGTCCCAGCTGAGGTGTAAGCCCGTGGCTTCCTGAGGTCTTCTGAAGGCTCTTCACCTGGCCCTGGCCATTGCAGAGGGAATGACTTAATGTACCTTCTTAGCAAACTCAGCACAGATACCTGCAAGGCATCCCAGAGGGAAATAGTTTGCTGCCTGAAAGGCTGAGTTGAACAAGGATTTAATGACCAGGGCACATCAGTTAATCATCAGTAATTTAAGAGCTGTATCAGGAGCCTTGCAATAGTCCTGAAGCGGTCCTGTGGCCATGGACTTTCACATCACATCAATGCACGTGCTTTGACTGTCTCCAAGGCTTCCAAAACTTAACTTTTCATCCTTTTACTTTTCAGAAGCACACAAAAAAGAAAAGGGCTGCAAAAATCCACGCTTGTGGCCGACAACTAAATAAGGAAACACAACTGCTTAGTGAAGAGCCACCCCCTCTGAGAGAAATGTCAGCAGCACAATGGACACTATTATTCCTCTCCTTTACAACCAGATTGAGGGGTTATGTTGGAGCCTGTAGGAAAGGGCACCAGAATCTTCTCAGAACCCAAGCTCTGATCAGCATTCAATGCTCCTTTTTTGGGGTACCACAGCCAGAAGAACCCCTGTTGTCCCCAGCAGACCCATGACTTGTGGGAGGCAGCTGGAGAAGCCACTTTCCTGCGGGTTGCTCCACTCACGAGGGGAACTTTTTGTGGCATTGTGGCACTTTTTCCCTCATTACAGACATGCAAGACAGCTGTTAATCACCTGTAATAGAGTGCAGCTCTGGAGTATAATGAAATTGTCATGTGCAGAAAATGGCTTAGTGCATCAAACATCTCCACTGCTGTTCCACGTGTTGAATAAAAGAATATATTTTGTGATAGGGCACAGTTTTTTCAACTTTTTCCGTAAAAGTGTCCCTTATTTTAAGGGAAAACTCACTCAGCTTATCTCCTCCTATTCATTGTCATATGGACCCTCTACTACTTTCTGGCAATGAAATCTCTACTTAGCAAACACTATAGCAATTATCTCCACAAAAATGTTCTGATAGGCAAAGAACACTGTTTTAACCTTCTTTATTGTGATTTACCAGCTGGAAACAAGGAAGATGTCCAGGGTTTCTCTGCTACTCAGCTCTCTGGAGTCTGTCAGCAGCAACTCCGCTGACTGAGCTTGGAGCCAAGAGTTTTATGGAATAAATGTTTGGATGCATTTTCAAACAAGGTGAGGAAATAGTTCAGGCTGTGTTAGCTGTCCCATTATTTGGAAATGCTTCTGTTACATAAATAAAAATAATTAATAACAACAACAATAATGATGATGTAATTACAACCCAGGTGACCTTGCAGCTTTTTCTTGGCATGTGGCACCTCTTGTGTGTGAGTGAGTAGGTGAAAATACCTTTATATTTCAAGTTAATTTTAGTGAGCTAAACAGCCACAGATTTGGTAATGCTGGGAAGGTTTAATTTGGAAGGTGTCATAGTGTACTGGCATAATCTTCCTAAAAAATAATGGGATTTACCTTTTATACTGGAATATCTAGGAAACTACTGTATATGTTTTAACTGGAGTCATGTCACAGTTTAGCTGGAGAAGATATTGATCTTTATATAAGGCTGAAAAAATTTGTAAATTTGCTGTTGGGCAAAGTGTATTTCACTAAGCTGAAATTTTTTATTCAGAGTATGCACTTTTTTTGGTGAAATTTTTGGTCAGAAAGAGTTAAAATATTTCCCTTTGATGTTATGGAAACAAAACAGCCTGACAATACAAATGTTTCAATTCAATTTCGTAATTTTGGGTTTGTATTTATTTTAAATTATATATTAGATTAACCTTCTGTATTATTTCGACATCACTCAAATGAGTGCTTTTGATGTTTCCCAATCATAATTTTTCTGAATATCTTTCCCATGAGAAATTTTGACTTTGTGTTCCTATTCAGTATCGAAAACACTCTCTCACCAGTCTCTGTACCTTTGCACTATCCACATTTGGGTGAAGAGGCAGCTCTGTAGGAAGCCTTGTTGTGTCTGTGCTGTATCTTCCCTACAAACTCAGGGGGTTCTCTGTGTAGAAATAGGGTTATTGTCTGCATCTTAAACCTTCTGGTCTTTGGGGAGTGTGATGTAGATGATGGCTCAGGAAGATCTACCTTAAACCCTTGTCTTGGCGTCCTGTTAAACGAGTGTCTGGTGTTCTGCTGGTTTGTAATTCTGACTCAGCTCATCTCCTACACAGAATGTGGGTGTGGAAAGGAGGATGGGGGCAGCAGGTTGTGGAGCTCATCCAGCTGCCTCGTCCAACCATTCCTTCAGTGTCATGTGAGACAATGGATAAAGTGCATCATTTTCAAGAAACGTTGAGTTCCTTAAAAACAACTGTAAGGAGCGAGTTAATTTCTTGTGAAGGAGTAAATAGGTTTTCGCCTCTAAATTCCCATTTTGTTTTACTTGAGGGATTTAACCTGTATCTTTTCCAGGAGTAGGAGAGACACAGCTCCAGGAAAACAGATGAAGTCTCTTGCTTGCTTTCTCTACGGTAGCAAGACTGTCGGAGAGGCCCAAAGGCTCCAGTCACCTAACCCTGCAGGGCCTGGTTATCCATTTGGAGATGCTTGTGGCACATCCCCAGCTTGCCTCCCTGGTCTCCTGCAGGCTTTCACCCACTCCAGCAGCACATCCCCTGCAGGAGCCGTGCGATTCCTCCCCTGCAGCCCGTGTGGCAGAAGCTGCTTGCGAGCCTCTGTGGGAGTTACTGCTACGTTTGTGAAGACGCACAAGTTTTGAGGCAAAAATGTGACTCAGAATAGCTCTGCCTTTACTCCTATTCCCTGGAAACACGACTCCAACAGGGCGTCTGCGAGGCACTGAGGGTATGAAAGCGTATTGCAGAGCGAGCAAGCTCGTATCATCAAACACAGCCAGCCAGTACAAAAATCTCAGCGATGTGGTGTGGCGCTGATTTAAAGTGGTCTGGAATACAATAAAAGGTGAATCTTCCTTCAGAATTATAGGAAATAATTTTTCCCCCCCGGGCAGGCTTTGAGAACTGCTGAATTTATTCTTGTATTTCTTCCCAGTCGTTTTGGATGTGACTGAAACTGGCTGTTCTCAGAGTTGGACTCCAACAGAATGAGAGGGTTTTCCTCCAGCCTCTGCCTGACCTTGGGTTATAGGCACTTCAGAAAGCAAAAGCGGAGCTGCACAAACAACCTGCTTCGTGTCTCAGTCACACCGGCCCCGTGAATGCAGCTTGGGATGGGTTTCCACCGGGGTAGGCTGGTTTGCAGCCCGGCTCATCCTGGAGGACACTGTAGGACAGAGTTGGGGAAAAAAAAAATTGCTTAAAAAATAATTGGTGTTGCACTCATTCCCAGAGTGGAGGGGAAAGTTGGAGGGAGGCATGCAGGAAGCAGCAGAAATGCATTATGCATATATTTTTAAGTAGTAATATATCCGAGTGGTTTTAAACCATATTTATTCTCTGGGATGTTTATGTATTCATGCTGAACATGGGATAACAGAGTATATAAGGAGATATAATATTAGTGAAGAAGAAAATGACTGCTGTAGTACTTTCTCCTCTCAGTTCCTTCTCCACTAATGCCCTTACACCTTTCTTTTTCAGGCTTTTTGTAGCATCCTAAACAGAAGGATATTGAAGGGAGCTGATTCTGCTTTGATCCTTATGCTTGTTGTCAAAGCGCTTGGGATTGAAGAGACTGTTGGCTACAATTGACTGTGACAATTAGGAGATGATCAGAGCCCTAGAGTGGAGCACTTAAAGGGTAATTTACATGTCAGTTTGTCGAATAAAAAAAAGATATTCAGCTAAGATTTTTTTTTTCCCCTTAGAGCCTTGTAAACTGCAATTTGTGCTATAGTAAGAAAAACCTGGCAGAGGAGTTAGGATAGCCATTTCCATTTGAAAAGAGGCAATCATAAGGCCACTGCTGAGCCTATTGTCCACTAAAAATGCTGATTTGCAGTCAGGCAGTGAAAGAGTGGAGCCATCACTAAATAGAACCTCGTGCAAGGTAACTCCCCCTTGGTGGCTTTCTAATGTTGGCTGAAGGTTTTTATATACCTTAAATCCCGCATTTACTATCATTATCACATTGTTACTGATCATGAATGTCCTTTATCATAACAAAAAAAATGAAGGTATTGAGGGGGAGGAACAGGAGCGACCAGGCAGTGGATAGGCTCTCACCAGCTATCTATTGTATCGCATCTTTCTTGTTCCCTCGCCTTTTGTGTGCCGTCACAATTTTCTTCTTGTCACCCTTTGCACTTTGCCATTCAGGCACCTTCCATAACACTTTTTCTCATAGGTTTTTTTTCCCCGTACCTATTTACACTTCATTTTTAGACGCGCTCCCAGGAGATTTTTAGCATTTTCCACGTTTAACCTGCTGGGAAAGGAAAAGAGAGAGGGAGGTGACAGTAGCTGTTCGGAGTTTGCCTTTCTGTGTGATTAGGCTGCAATACAGACTGCAACACAGACTGGAGACATACAGGTCGGAGAGAAAGGACTAAAGTTAAGGCAGCTGATGATTAAACAAACTCGTTTGTGATAAGTCCCTTTTTCTTATGTGATAGCTCTGATGAACCTAGAGTTGCTTCGACTGTAGAGTTACATGAACTTATAAAAATATCAAAACCCAACACCTCCCTCATTATTCTGGTTGGTGTGAGCTGTAGCATATGTGATATTCCTCACGGTTTAAGGAAGGGATATTAGTGGGTACATATAGTGTTTGTATATGCAAATAAGCGTGTTTATTTTGAGGTTGCATCGTAGGCTTTTCTTCCAGAGATTGGATTGGCTCCCTTTTTACTCTCATCTCTTTAAAAGAAGAAATAGTCATCTGTTCCAGTTCAGGAACCAGAATGAAACACTTTGCTTTGTCACAATTACGATCAAGTAGCCTTTGCTGCTCAGATGTGCATTGCCTAAACCCCCCAGGGGTTACTTTTCTGGGGAAGTTTTGTGGTTTCCAGTAAAAGTCACACATGTAGATCATGACTCTGCTTCTGATCCCTGGTCAAACACCACTGATTTGAACAGATTTGGCATTTTTGTTTGTGCCAGTAGGATATAAAGATCAGGCCCTGCATGTCCGTAGGGTCCCCAAACTGTCCTTTCCTCAGTCACAGCCCTTAGGTCCTTAAGCTTTTTTTATGTTGAACACCTAACAATGAGGTTTCTACCTCTAAAATGGTACTGGAAACATGTTTTAACCTGACTTCTGCATGGGGTGAAGAAACACTTCAAAATATTTCTAAACTTGGCAGAGTTACTCTTCAAGGTAGGGTTTAAATTAAAGAAAATCTTGCATTACATGGGTTTTCCTCTTCAGGAGAATTATGGTGGTGTCGCTTTCTCCAGGATGCTGTAAATGGGAGATGGTGGCTTTTGCCCTCTCTTGTTGCACTAAATTTGCTGAACATCACAATATTTGTATGTGTTTATCTCTGTAACCAATGTAAAGAGCAAACAGGGATAAATAAAATATGAGGAGTAAACAGTGTGACAGGGCAAGTCTGGAATGGCTTTGGCTTCGTATGTGTCTGCAGAACTGAGGCAGTGGTAAATCTGTATTAAAAATAAATAAAATATCTGCTGTAGCAGGAGGTCCTTGTCTCCCAGGTAATGACTAAATGGCGATGGATGAGCCATCACCATATTGATTTAAGCATTTTGTCCCAGCCAGTCAAGATTAACTTTGATTTGTTTTTACTTTCCCTTTACAGGTTTGCATTTAAAGCACTCTCAGAGCACTAATTGTATAAAATTCTAGTAACTGAGCAACCTCTTGCTGGAAAAGTAATGGATGAATGAATGAATGGTTTTGGGTTTCCCCATACTTTACCATGAAGTTAGTTTTTTGAAACAAGCCGGAAGAAGAAAGTTTTACTCAGTGGCCATAAATTTTGAAAAACTTGCATTTTTCAGGTATAGGATAAAAAAAGTCTTCCTAAGACTTTACAAATGAAAAGTTGGTTAGAATTCAACTGAGATGTGTTTTTTTTTAATTGCCAAAACTACCATTCCTGTTACTTGAATATAATTTTCAAACTAATTAATTTGGATATCGATCATAATGCCAAAAAACATACTATATATTATATATTATAGTGGCCCTAGAAGAACCTTTCTTGCTCAAAAATGCATAAAGGGCAAAAGTCTACATATTCACAGTAAAAATATACTTCCTTATGCAACCCTGGGTTATACAGATTTAGAACTAATTTAGGTTTTAAGTTCACAAGAGTAAATCATAGTGGTGTAACTGCTTTATATAGGTGGGAAATTCTATTCACGGTGAGGCATTGTACAACTTGACTTCCGTAGGTCCGAAATAGTTAAAGATCGTGACAAATTATGTGTAGTGAAATACTCTGACCCCATTCAGTACCTATTTTCTCATTCAGTCTGAAATATATCCCTTTATTGCTTTGTGAATTAATAATACGATGTTGGACAACTACAGATGACTTCTTGTTAATTAGAATTTCAGATGCGTGCTATGATGCATCAGAACTTTCTCTATTTTCTGCTAATAGGACACACCGAGTGAATAGCAAAATATTTTTCAAGAGCAGGGAAGGAAAATGATCTCCTGATCTAAGTAAGATGTTGCCCTGAGGAAAGGCACCTAAATTCTCAATGCCTGGCTTTCAGGAAAATCTTTCAAAATCGTGGCACTTCTCAAATTTGGAATTTTGAGCAAGTGTTGAACTAGAGACCTGTGATGGGAAAAATCATCTGGTCTCTGTGGTGATAGGGAGAACATACTGACTATATGGCTTATATAAATTTGTAGTCTTTCCTAATTGGCTGTTTTATTTAATCAGGCCAGATCTTCAAGTGCTAAAAAATAAATATAACTTTGCCATTAACTATGGGGCAGATGAAGCTCCAGAAATTTTATTTTTATCTGATAAATACCAGAGAAGGTAAGAGTACCCTTTGACTGCATTTCTGATAGTAAGATGCCTCTTGGGGACCAACCTCACTGCTCTGGGTGTCTCATCCTAAGGGAATTTCAGTATTAAGCAGGTTCACATTCTGGCTCACCTACAGCCTTGAAAAACCTTGCCCTATTATGGGTGGTATGTTTCAGGTTTCACTGTACAACAAATAATTTTAAAACCAAAACTGAGATTGAATTTTTTTGATATTTTGTCTCCTTTTTTTGTTTTTAATTTCAACCTTGGCCTTACTGCATAGTCAGATAAGAGTCTATTCCAATGAAGCTTTCAGTAACAGAGGGGAAAAAAAAAAGATCATCCTGGTGCAAGTTGTTTTTCAAGATTCTCTCCCAAAACGTGAAGTAAAGGCCAAATTTACTGTCAATGGAAATGAAGTTTGTTCTGTTGAGGCAAACAGCTGAGCTCATGTCTGCCCACTGAGCATCAGAACCAGCTGAAGCTGAATTATGAATGTGATGAGTTTTTGCTTTCTTATATAAGAGTGCCCTTACAGTGAGTTAACTAAGTTGGCTCTAATATCAAATAGGCTCATGTTCAAAAGCTGCACGAGGGAAGGTGACAGAATTATTCTATGTGTTATTTTGTCCTGTGATGATGGAGGTAGTGTTGGTATCCACCAGCTCAACCCTGGCTCTGTGGTGTCAGTTCTGGCTCTGTGTATGACTGGAAGGGTAACCCGTGTTACCTTCCACTCAGGATCTCACTTGGGTGACATCCACGGCAGTACACTGACTTCTATCAGCTAGAAATCATGATGAATTTATAGCAACTGGACTGTATGTTCCTTTCCCAAGCAAAAAAGATGGTACATGAAAGGGCTTCCAAAGCACGAATATATTTATTGTTGGCTATCAACAGGAAATGACACTTTGCATTCTTATCTGAGAAACAAATGTAAATGCCTTACTCTGTACTAGAAAGGAAAATCATGGAAACAACTCAAAAATTGCTTTCCTAAATATGGTTTGCATAGTTTTATAAGGCTGGGGGTATTTCATAAGAATAATCTCTTATAACTTTTATTCTGTCACACACATACCTGGACGTTTAACTTGTTCCTCCTTTTGCTGTTGGATGTACAAACACTGGACAAAATAACATGGCAGGGGGGCTGAAGTTAAATCTGGAGGAAGCCCTGATTAGATGCACCTCTGACTGAGCTTGTAATGTAAGGAAGCATCACTTGCTCGAGTTTGCTTTGCCTTTTTGCTAAAGCCTTTAGGGAAAGGAGGATGTGTCCAGAAAACAGAAGTTTGAAGAACAGGGCTGAAGAAATTGATAGATATATTGTACCTGTGATCATTGATTGGTCACAGCTATCTTCCAATAACTAAAGTGCAACAAGAGAGCTGGAGAGGGACTTTGGATGAGGTCATGGAGTGATGGGACAAGGGGGAATGGCTTCACACTGAAGCTTTTTGGTATCATCTCAGGGCATCAGATAGGACAGTGTGGTGCAAAGTGCAATTGTGAATCTCTCTCTAGCAACACGCAGAGAGGAAGGTGTTAAAATTCAATGGTTTGAGCATCTTATCTTGCTAAATACTTGTACAAATTTCTCATGAAATCTCTTGCTTGACTTTTTTTTAGATAATCCCACTTTCATTCCATTCACAATGCCAGCCAGGTTCTAAAACCACCAAGACAAAACCATGGGCTTCAGGCTGGACATGTGCCAGAAAAAGGGCCAAGAGACCTCAGACTCAGGTTCTTCTGTAAAATTCCAGCTGTTGGGTCTCAGCTGGACAGATGCTGGCCCCATGCACAGTTGCGGAAGTTGGATGCTCTAACCCCTTGCTGTGGCAAACCCCAGGTGTGTGAGAAGAGAACTGAAGTCTCAAGTTTGCGACGTTTTAAAAAAGCCTGAGGCTGACGAGAAAATTAGCTTTGACATTCGGAATTCATGCTGAAAAGTGTAAGGGAAAATGGAATGACTATTATTAATAATCAGTAGCAGAAGTCAAATGTCTGAAGGACTATTTGAACTGTAACGATACCCTCTTAAAAGTTTGAAATGAGCTCTTCATAAAAGTTTAAAACTCGGGGTATTAGTTCATGTGCATTTCTTTAATGTCTGATTGGGAGAAAGTGTAGAACAGATGTTTGTCCCTGTTCTCATAGATAGCTAACTTTTGTCTCTTCCTTGAAAATGTAAAATATGCATCACAGTTTGGAAAACATTCACAAACGCTTACTTCATACTGTGAGCTGGAGCTGCCTTCCAGAGGGATATGTTGTAGTCTGGTCAGATGCAGTTGCCTGCAACTACTATTTCCCTTTTAAAAAAAGTTTTGCCATCTTGATAAACTTTCCTTAACAACTCAGCATAGCTTGGGATAGGTTATTTATAAGCCAGGATTTTCTTCTTTAAGGATCTATAGAGCCAGCTAGTGAAATAATGTCAAAATGGCAATTTTCCATTGGAGATGATGAAAGTGCGTTTGCTTACGATTATTCCCTATTTCATTCCAGCAACATTCCAACTATAATTTTAATTCTTCTGTAAAGAAAATATTTTGACAGCATAGAAAGGCATCACTGATGTTTGAAACTTGCCTTCTCTTCCCTTTTCCTCTCACGCTGTTGTTTTTCAAGCCGATGTATCTTTATTTTTTTTTTCAATATTGGTTAAAAAGTCCATTTCTCAAGTGAGAGATGAGCAAAATGAGCCCAGAGGCAGGGAACCAGTGCAGCCCTCTCCCAGGTGGGAACAGACACTCCCTTGTATTCCCTTCCTTTGCCACCATTTTGTTCCAGCCCTGAAAAGCAGCAAATGGTGGTTATTGTTTCTTTGCAGGGTATGGTTTTGTACTGGATCCATGTGCAAAGTGTAAACATGTCATCAGTCCTCATTTGCTATATCCAAAAACATTCCCCATGTCCATATTTGATTTTCAAGTGCATCTGTGCACTGATTGAAACCCTCCCAACATGCTGCTACGCAAATGCAAACCCACACATTGCTGATTTGGAATCAAATGCTCTTATGCTTCCACACTTCCATTTCAAAGTTTGCCTCAGAGTTGCAGTATGTGCCCTTTTAACACATTTTTTTCCCCTCTCACAAAGAGATCCCTGTGTTCATTGCAGGAGCCCGGTGCAGTCCTTTTCCATTTTGTTCTTATTTATTCCTTGGAGCCTGCTTTTATTTTCACAGCTTATTTATCCTTTGTTTACAGCCCACATGTTCTTTTAACCAACAAAACCAATATTTAAACAAAGGAAGTAAAATGCTGAGTTATGATATAGGAATTCGCTATAGATAGAAAGTTGGATTGCAAATAGCAGTGCATTTTGCCATTAATGTGCTGCTTCAAAAAGGAGGGAGAAAAAGCTTATTGAGTTGCAAATTTTCTGAAAAAAGATGAATCTCTTATAAAGTATGATGGAACATTTTCCTTTTAACACCCATCAAACTCCTAGTCCCAAAAAAACCCCAAAAAAAAACAAAAAAACCAAAAACACGGATGGGGGAAAGAGAAAAGTGCCAAAATGTGAGTGCAAACTTGAAATTTTAAAGCAAGTTCTGTTGCACCTAATTATTTCTTCCATCCCTCCTGACATACGGGAGTTACCTTAACTGCAAAGCTCTGTAGTACCCTTTGCCTGTCATTTTTAATCAGGTTGTTTTAGGTAATTTTTGTTATGCCCCTCATTACTGAATTGTTTATCAATAGGTGCACCAAGTGTCACTAGCTTTTCTCATCAAGCCAGGTCTGACAAAGAGCTGCAGTGCATGGGAAAGAGGCAGCTAGGTGAAACTAATGCCATAGATGTTTGATTCATTAGGAGCTTATTGTTAACGGGGATGTCTGATTGTAAAGGCTCAGTCAAGCAAAAGAGTGCAGAGTAATCAGTCGGATTTATAGTTTGCAGGGCTCAAAAAA
>VZTE01005949.1:1285009-1318926 GCA_013397775.1 Eulacestoma nigropectus | reverse complement strand
AAAAAAAAGAGAAAAAAAAAATCAACATAAACCTTTGGATATAGCAGAAACAGAAAAATCCCCTTTGGGCAGCCCTAACCTGAGACCAGCCAAATAAGGTCATGCTACATGAAGGTTGCCTGTTAGGTGATGGGAGATATAGGAGGATTACAGCCATATGGCATGGCCTATCATACCTTCTGACTTAAGATAACAAAGCCAAGCTTTGTGCTTAGCTGTTTTTGACTGACATCATCAATTTTATTTTATGTTGGTCACCTCCGGTAACAGGAAAAAATGGCCTAGGGTTGATAACACATGCCTGTTTTTTTAGTATTAAGATGCCTTACAGCCAGTTTTGCGCTGTAAAAAATTTCAAAGAATTAGTAGCTTGTTCTTCTATCAACCATCCTCCAGCAACTGTCAGCTCCCCCCTCCCTTGTTTTCGGTTTGTACCTTGCAAATGAGAGACAGCCGTATTCAGAACCAGATGTAAGGCTCCTAGAGAATGAGCGTAAGCTGTTGTACTTTAAGCCTAATGGGAAGTTTTATATGCAAGGGCCTTGAACTGATTAGTATAATTCCCTCTTTAATACAGCTGTCCCTCCAGATTAAGGTAAACCAAATGTTGCAATCAGAGATTAGTGTACCTTGCCAGTTATTAACATCCCCGGTTGCTCGCCGAGCACGTCAGACACTAATGCTGTGTATTTATTTGCCACTTCTACGCTGTAACTTGAACTTCTGCACCTGTCCAAGCATTCCAGGGAAGAGAGGGGTATTATTGGGAAGCGAAAGTTTTATACCTGTTCCACCTGTTTGGTTTTGTCACCGCCTGAGATTTTCTTTTTTTCCTGCCAAGATTGCCAGGTGGTTTAATCCGTTCCTCTGCCGGGTTTATGAAGAAAGACTTTGTCTGCTGAATTGCATTTGTTGCCCTCATCTGCTTTCCCTTATCGAATGTGTGCTACTCACCTAAACTGCCTATTTATTTATTTATTTATTTATTTACTTTGCCTTCCCTTGGCTTTTTTTTTTGCAGAGGCTCTCTGGCTGCTCTTTGTGTGCCGAGGATGCGGCTCCGGGCGGGGAGAGGCAGCACCCGCTCCCGCTGTGCTCGCATCAGCCCACGGTGCCTCTCGCCCAAGGTGGGTCACGCAGTTGTCTTCTTGCATTTGGCAGGATATCCTGTCCACCAGCAACACAGATGTCAAGGGGGACAATGTCCGGGTTATCGAGGCAAGATCTTTGCCTCCCCCCCACCTGATCAGATTTTCTAGATAAATGTACACCGTAAACAGACTTAAAAAGCTTAGTGGGGTTGAGAGTGCCTTGTGCAGCACGGAGGAAATCGATAAAGTTAGGCCATGCTAAATAACTGCTCCTCAAATGCATTTAATTACTTTAGAAGACTGTTAATTTACCTATAAACATGGGAATCCTGGACAGGAAAAAAAGAGCTACGCAACACACAGAGGAAGATGCTGCTTAAATGGGGTTTATTTCTTTTACATGAACAATTAGTTAACCCTACACTTTAAAAATTCGTAGCAGAAAGAAAGAGTTTGCCTTTTCTTAACCAAAAATTGAGACAACCCCCCAGAAAAATGCCTCCGCTTTCAAACACCTGCCCCCAGACCCTCTTAAGCACTGTGCTCTTCACAGGGAATACAGGGCTGAATATCAGCTGTAGTTTCTGGAATATTGTTGCTTCCTAGCAAGGAGCCTGCTAAGACAATTTTTTTTTTTTTTTAATTGAATATATTCCTTATTAAATAGATAATTGACATAAGGTCAGAGAAGGCCGTTTCAGCACAGTCCCCCCAATACCAAAGTTTACCGCCGGCTGCACACCGCCTGCACGTTATGGCTTAATTGCAGATTTTTTGAAAAGACAAAAATATGTTCATATCTGAGGAATTATGTCTTGCAGCCTACTAAATATGCTAATGCAGTACTAAGCAGGGATAAAGTTCTTGCCATACCACCCAACAGTTGCGTGGGACACGCTGCCAAGTTATTGTTAATTGTAAAGCGCATGCAGGCTTTGCAATCCATCTTAATTGTCATACTTACTCCAGGTTTGGTGATAAGGCTAGATGGGCTGTTTTAAAGTGACAATGTTGACAAGGGGAAAGGGTGTGGGCCCGGGCTTGCGGTTCTGGAGGGGTTACGCGCTCTGACCTGCCGTAGGTTGATATGGACAGTCTGCAAGGGGATTTTAGTTGTCATGGGGTCCCCAGGCAGTTGAATAGAGTGACTGTCTGTCCTGCTTTTTCCTGTTAGGATCCTGACACGTGGAGCATTGATGAACTCAGCATAACGTTGAATAGGAGCTTTTTGGCAGCTGAGACACAAGGGCTAAGCTGCAGGTCAGAGATAACACTAGTGCAGATCTCCTCATGCACACAGTTAGTAGCATGCTTTCTTCCCTCCTGAGTGCAGGAAATAGCTCATGTTAAATACGTTCACTTTTCAGTTTTCCTTTCTTCTAAAACGCAGCTTGACAGATTGGGCTTTTCAGCTTCCCCCCCCCATTTTTATTTTTTTTTCCACCACCTCTGCTTTCTACCTCAGAAATACTCTTCAGGAAGCAGGAGTTAATCTTGGTGAGGAAACGATAAGGTGATACTTGATTTTTCAGGGGAAAGCAGAAGGATATGACTGCCCGGTAACTGCACAGAAATTTGCAGGGACGCCTTTTTTTAGGGCTTCCCTTTGCTTTTTCCTTTCTCCTCCTTAGAGCGGAGGACGGGCAGGTCTGGCTGGAGGTAGGCAAGGGGTTTAAATAGCATCGGGGGCAGGAAGGAAGTGCTGGGAAGGTACATCGATAAAAGCCGCTTCCCCGCGCTTCTCTATCAGCTCCCTGGATCAGGTGAATCGGGTCGTTCCTTTCCCAACTTTGATGCATCCTGGCTGGCACAGAAATGTGTCTTTGAAGTCGTTTTATATTTGGCCAAGTTTTTTTACGTGGCTCCCAAAGAAAGAGGGCGAGCATTGTCTCTGCTAAATGATGTCAGGCCGGCATCCTGTGTACCGAGACAATGTCGAAGCCTCTATCTGCTCTTGGCATTGCTCTTGAGGCTGCCTGGGCTGTTTGAAGTGTTTGTGTCAGCAGGGCCTGAACCTGATGGAGATTTGGGGAGGGAGATCACTCTTAAACTGCCCTTCGCCTGTGTGTGCACACACGTGTGGCCTGTTGGGTGGCAGCGAGCCTGAGAGCACCCAACTCATCTTGTTTGGCATGAGCTTGCTGCTGCCTGGAGCCAGAATCCTCCCCAAAGGGAGTGGAACTGTGCACGTTTGCTTTGGGCTTCGAGGTGGAGCAGGACCTCTCTGTGGGAAGAGCCTCGCTGCTGATGGGGGGCTCTCCTCCCAGCAAGGTTGTGCTGGGCAGGAGCAGGGCAGAGCCAGGATGAGACCCTATTGTGCAGTCCTGTCCACATTAGTGGATTTCTGTGCTTATGTTTAGACTTCGCACGACTTAATTGGGCCTCTGCAGCGAACTGTTTGCAGCCAAGGGGCCAAGGCTATTGTTTGTTCCTGTGGCTATCACCGAGAGCCACGCAGACAGGGAGAAGTGTAGACATAAATACCGCCTTTGTTACACTCTGGATGCTCCTTTTGCTATCCTGAATGATTTCATGCTCGCTCTTGGGTGACTTCAGCAGCTTTTCCAGTAGATTCACTTTTTTCCACTTTCTTGGAGAGGTGGGAAGTGGCTGGAAAAAGGATGGCAGAAGGTGTTTGCATTAAATGGCCTTGCAGGATATTGCTGTTCCCTGTTTTCCTCTTTCTGTGTAAGCGGAGGGTCTGTGGCCACAGCCAGCGCCACTCAGAGCCTGGGGAACACTTCCCAGCTGCCACCGTGGGGTTGCAGGTTTTTCCTGGGAAAGAAGTACTGGGAGCTCTGCGCGTTTTCTTTGCTAAGCTGTGAATTCATGATGAAATTTATAGGATGAGATCTATGACTCTGCTAATACTTCCACACAGCAGTTTGGCCTTTTCATTCCAGAGAGGGTTGGACAGGAGCTAAGAAGATCTGGCTTTTGTTTTCAGCTCTTCTACAACTTCCTGTATGACCTTGGGCAAGTTGCTTAATCAAGCTGTCTAAGCTTTCCTTTGTAGTAATGTTGCTTGCAAACGTTTGAAGAGTTGTGAATATGCGAGGTTGATTGGGTAGGTGACGTTCAGGTACTAATTTGACACCTTGCAGAAGAAAGCAGCCCTGTGAAATAAGACAACCGAAGTCTCAGTATCTCACCTTGGCTTCAAATGCAGGATTCAATGAAATACCGAGGGCACCAAGACGCTGGCTGGTGTGAATAAGGGTAAGTTGGCACATAGTGCCAACCCTGGGCACGAATTTTGCTCTCAAATAGAATGGAATAAATTATGGAGAGTTATCTAAATGAAGGTCAGAGAGCATGTGAGAAATTAGTGACAGCATGTGAGAAATATGAAGATAGGGCCTGAAGACGAGGACAGAGAGGCATCAGGGAGACACAGTAGGGTTAGGCTGAATGTTGGGGTTGTTCAGCCTGGAGGAGAGAAGGCTCTGGGGAGACCTTAGAGCCCCTTCCAGTGCCTAAAGAGGCTCCAAGAGAGCTGGAGAGGGACTTTGGACAAAAGCCTGGGGTGACAGGACAAGGGGAATGGCTCCAAACTGACAGAGAGCAGGTTTAGGTTAGAGACTAGGAAGAAATTCTTCCCTCTGAGGGTGGTGAGGGCCTGGCACAGGTTAACCAGAGAAGCTGTGGCTGCCCCATCCCTGGAAGTGTCCAGGGTTGGACGTGGCTTGGGACAACCAGGTCTAGTGGAAGGTGTCCTTGCTTATGGAAAGGTGTCCCTGCTCATGGAAAGGTGTCCCTTGTAGGAGCAGACCTCTTGCTGGCCCTGCAGGCAGCAGAGATGGAAGCCTAAGCTCTACGTGCCCCAGGGAAAGGGGAGCTTGTCCTAGGAGGGCAGCCCATACAGTTCAGTGCTAAGCTGTACTACAGTGACAGGAGTAGATGACTCTCGGTTTGGGAGGGGGTGAGTGATTTTCTTAGAAGTGCTGGAATGTGCACGCACAGAAACTAAAATGTGTGTGAGCTACAGAAAGCTCACACCGCCTTCATTAAAGCCATGGACATCTGAGCGCTTGAAGATCTGATAGGACTTGTTTTTTTAAAGTGGTAAAAGTATGTTATAAAAGCCTAGCATATCTAGGAGCTTGATCACAGCCTGGTTTATAGGGAGTGGTAATATCTTTATTAAGCCAACTGATATAGTTGGAGGGGGAAAAAAACAGACAAGGCCTCTACAGGGCTCTTTACTGTAATTAAAATAGGCTGCTTATATCTAGTTAAATAATATGTAAACTCTTAAGGCCAAATGCTGCAGCTAGTTACTATTAGTGAGAAACTGTAAACTACAAAATCCCAAACCAGGAAGTCCCATGGAGATAAAAAAATATCTAAAGAGCAGTCAGAAATGTGCCCTATATTATTGATGCTTCAAGCGGTATTAAGTTGTGAAGGGCTGGAATGTAAACAGAGTTACAGATGTCTGATGCCGTAGGTTGAATTAGGGAAGCAGGAAATGCACTCCTTCGCTTGGGATGTTTGGAAAAAACACCTTCTGCTTGGCTTTATCTGAAACAGTTAAAGGTTTGTTTAACCTACAAAATAATTCGGAGGAGAATACGCCAGGCAAAGATGTTTCTTCTATTTATAGTGGCAAAAAATAGGAGCTGTGCAAACCAGCAGAACATGGTCCCGGTTCACAGAGAGCTAGGTTTTAGAAATGACCTAATGAGAGAAGGTCACAGTAAGGGTAGGTTGTGTCACAATGGAAAAAACTACAGCTGTACACACACGTGGCTACTCGGGGTAGGCAAGCCTGATCTTAGAGAGACAATTATTGTATGTATCTTTGCAATGTAAAGCTAATGACTATTTTCCTCCCTCGGGGTGAAGTGCAAAGGATCAGTTTTGTTTCTTAGAAGAGGGTGGGAGAGCAGTCTCTATAAACCCGCTCTGGTAATCCTGATACTTTATTTCCCAACCTTGAAAGCCTACAGCCTTATCTTATCTCCCTACGGTTGTTGTTACCCTGGCCAAACTCTGCTGATGGGCTGCTAACATCATTACATTTGCTCCTGATTTGCATAGGTTAAGCACAGAGCAGACATTGCCTGTTGTGTGTTCTGCTGCAGGCCCTGCTCCTCTTAAATCTACCCCAAAGAGAGCAACCTGTTGCTTTGAAGGAGTGGGTTTTTTTTTTTTTTTTGATTGAAAGTAGCATTTAAAAGCTCAGAACCCGCCTTTGTGGGTCCAGGGGGAGTAGGAGTGAATTGTGGTGGTGCAGGACTTGAGCTGTGCGGGGACAGGGACTCGCAGGAGGTTTGTGTGCAGTAGTGGCTGATTTGTTCCTCAGCGGCAGAGTTACCCCCATGAAGGCTGGAGAGGAGATATTCACAAGGACATGCAGTGACAGGACAAGGGGAATGGCTCTAAAATGACAGAGGGCAGGTTTAGATTGGATATTAGGAAGACATTTTTGACTCGGAGGGTGGTGAGGCCCTGGCACAGGGTACCCAGAGAAGCTGTGGCTGTCCCTGGATCCCTGGAAATGTCCAAGGCCAGGTTGGACAGGGCTTGGAGCAACCTGGCGTAGTGAAAGGTGTCCCTGCCCATGGATGGGGGTTGGAACGAGATGGTCTTTAATGTCCCTTCCAACCCAGACCATTCTGGGATTCTATGGATGATGCTCTGGGACACAATAACCTCCAACTGCATTTATAATGAACAGTGGTTTGTGCTGGGGATTTCTGAGAATTGAAATTTCTCAGCTCCTGCCAGTTCTACGCTGGCTGCAGCATGGGACAGTGTGTTATAACAGACAGCCCTCACAAACCTGAAATAGTCTTTGTCCTTTTCATCGTGATTGTTGTTGGTAAACTCATATAAATGGGAAGTGCCATTTCCTTCACATTGTTTGAAGTGTATTTGATCAAGAAATAACTGAATAACAGTTTCCCGTTTTTAAAGCAGGAGATTTTTTCCCCTAATGCCCTAATTCTAAATTAGTATTCTGGATATCCCGATGAGCCCAGAATAGTAGGGTGGCCAGGTTAGGATCCAGGCATTAAGGCATCCTAGGAGTTCATCTCTCTCCTAATAATTACCTTTTTATTAATTTTTTGGTTAGGAGTTTTGACTCTCCTTTATTTCTTCCTTCCAGCTGAAATGCTGAGTTAGGAGAAAAAAGGGGTGTCAAGTATCTGTTTTGGAACTATTTTGTTTGGATGACACCTAGGTAACATCAGAGACACCTTTCCTGGGTGGGAGCTCTGAGGCAGAGCAGAATTACCGTGGCAACGTGGGTTTCCTGAGTTTCCTTTTAGCACCCTCATTTGAATTAGTGACTTTAAAAGAAAAGACTTCATTTCTTCTGTGTCTGCAATATGCTTTCCTCATTTTTTTTCCTTCATTCCTCAGTTTTTGCTATTTCATAAGTCTGAAACAATAGCAGAGGCTCGACTGATGGTAAGGAAATAGGTGAGAGTGTGGAAGATCTTTGTAATTGAATCATCCAACATAAAACAAAAAAAAGGGGGAAAAAATCACATTGAATTTGTTTTTGTGAGCAGTGCTAGTTGCCTTGCCAGTCTGAAGCTGGCACTGTGGGTTTGCTGTAATCACTGAGCTGAGAAAAAGAGACACGGGGTTTGTTTGTTTGTTTGTCATCATGGAGTTGAGCAGGACTTAAGCACTTGAATGCACAACACTTTTCTCTGCTGCCTCTCTGTGTTTCTGGATTCCGCATAAATTCCCCCCTTTTGATTCTTCCAATCTGTTTTCCTGACCCTCCTTAAGAATCAGGATTTATGTATATCCCATGTGAATATCGGCTTGGAAAATGTGCCTTTTTGATTTTAAAAAGGAAGCGTGATAAAAATCAATTACACCTGTGGCTTTGAGTGCTTTGCTGGAGCACTGTCTCCTAGGGAAGATGTGTGTGTGTGTGCTGCTTTGCTTTGGGGACATCCAAGCCTCTTTCTGGCCTGTTGATGGACCTGTAGCAGGATGGCACCTTAGGTTTGTTGTGGTACAATGTGGCAGGTGGGCAAATGCCCAGGATCTGGATCGGTGCAATAGGCTATAGCATAACACGTAGGCCTCTGGTTTCAACACAAAGTTGTTCAAAGATTAGGAGGAGGAAAACACACATTTAAATGGAAAAAGTATTGTAATCAAACAAGATGACACAGAGCAATACCAAAGGAAAATAATTCCTTTCGTCTCCCAGCCCTGACTAGTGCACTTCATCACCAAAGCCAATAATCCTCTATCACTCGGAGAGCAGATTCTGAAGGCCTGTGCTATGTGGTATTTTCCGTGTAGCTGGTGAGGATCAAATAGGGAGAGCACAGAGCCTGCACCTCACTTTGGGAGCAGGGACCCTGCCCTGCTGGGCTGCTCTGCTGCAGTGTGGAAGGTCACACCCCTCCTGCCACACACTGACTGCTCACCCCAGCCCTGGCTGTAAAGGCCGTGCCAGAGGCAAGGAAAGGGGTGGAAGGACATGTGGTGGAAAGATGTTGCACTCTAGCATTCCTTGGCTTGCAGCTGGCAAACTCCAAACCAGTACAGGCTAGCCAGAGCAGCCAAAGACTGTTCTTACATCCTTTCAAAGCTGACCTTTAGGCACAGAGTTAGTGCTAATTGCTTGAACCCTGCTGAGGTCTGAGGAGGTGGGTACAGCACTGAGTACAAGTTATGGATCTCTGCTCTGCTCTTGGCTCTGCCACTTGCTCCTGGTGACTGCGAGTCACATCCTCAGTGCGACGCTTTCTTTAATTGTGTCACACTTTTGCATCTTTAGCTCCTCAGTGCGACGCTTTCTTTAATTGTGTCACACTTTTGCATCTTTAGCTGGTGGATAATTAAAAGTGAGTGTGCCACTCATTTGAGTGAGCGAGCAGGCAAAGGACTCATCTGTAAGGCAAGTGGCCATTTCCAAACCAAGGCATGAAGATCATAGGACTATTAAGGTTGGAAGAGACCTCTAAGATCATCGAGTCCCACGATTAACCCAGCACCACCAGGCTCACCACTAAGCCATATCCCCTTTCACTACATCCACACACCTTTGGAACACTTCCAGGGATGGCAATTCCACCATTTCCCCGGGCAGCCTGTTCCAATGCCTGACCAATCACTTTCTGGACCTCATGCTACTGCCCATGCTTCAGTCCCAGTCCGGGGCTTTGCTCTGTCTTGCTTTCCAGCTGACCCTTCTGGGAGGAAGGAGAAAGTCTTGGGCTGTGTCACCTCCCCCAGCAGCAGAGATTGGCTCGGCACATTGGCAGTGCCACTTTGTCGTGGTCTGTGCCAGCTGAGGGTGGGCTGGGAGCCCCACTCACCATGGCCTTTCCAAACTCTTGATGCTCTGGAGTTCAGGCTGTGTGGGAGTTTTGCCTGATCTGGTAGGTATGCAGTCAACATAATGTTCCGGTAAAGCTTACACACTTGAAACAAAACTGCTTTGTGCTGGAAACAGGCGAGTTCAAGCAGTAGGGAGCCTCGAGCACTCTTGTACCACATTTTTCTTATTTACAACCTTGGTGTTTTCTCTCCTTGTTAACTTGGACAGGGCTTGGAGCAACCTGGTCTAGTGAGATGTGTCTCTGCCCATGGCAGGGGTGGGAAGGAGGCAATCTTTGAGGTCCCTTCCAACCTTTTCTGGGATTCTGTGATTCCGTGAGCTTGACCTTCTCACCTACTGCACACCACGCACAGACTGTCACTAGGTTTCCCCTCCCTTGGGCTGCCTGAGGTGCTGGTTAGACCACACAGTTCCTTAGGATGATACAGACAGCCTGGCCTCTGGGGAAACTCTCCAGACCTACCCACCTTGCTCGACTTTATGCCTTGACACATCTGTGAGTCAGCGCAGTGGTGATACATTCTGCCAGATGCTTCCCAAGAGGAGCTGTCCCGACCCAGAGGTTTTGGTAGTCATCTCTGACATAGACCTTAGCCAGCTTTCCATAGGGCAGTCCCGTGGAGATTGCGAATGAGCCAGGATGAAACACTTGCTTTTACACTGGCTCTTTCTCTGCTAATGCTTATTGTGTCTGGGATGTCTCAGGCCATGGTGATTTCATGCTGTCATTTCCATAGTCAGACAGCGTTTGCATCTGAGCACGCTGCCCCTCCAACTGTTTGCAAGGATGTGGGTGTCTGGTGTTCCCTCTATCAGCCCCTTGCACCTTAGGTTCGCAGCCAAGCCAGTCACCCTTATTAATAGAAGGCTGGATTTCTGTGGTGAGACGTTGAGGTTGGTGTCACAGGGTGCAGCTCGGCGATAAGGACGTGCATCTGCTCCCTTGGAGGACTGGCTGTGAAAGCTCCAACCAAGCCCAGCCTGGACATGTGAAAATGTCCTTGCAGGACTCAACCTTCCAGGCTCCTCCCAGGTCAAGGGGTGCGTCTGGCTCGAGAGGGCAGGTTGGTGTGGAAGGCTCTCAGTGCTGCAGCTGTCTGGGGTTGGCCAGGAGCAAGGGGAGGTGGGCACAAGTTTTAAGGTGCGCCAGTCTCCTTTTAACCACTCAACAATGTCCTGGCCAGCCCCACCATCTCCTGCCAGCTCTGGAGATAAGCCCACAGCAGGTCAGACCCAGGGATCATCGTGCCCCGTCTCTGGCCACAGTAAGCTGCAGGTGCCTGGGGAGATGCAGAGGAGCAGAGGATGCAGACAGTGGCTTTTCCCAGTCCTACTCATCTGCAGAAACTGTTTCCTCGTTCGTTTGGTGTGGTGTCAGCCCTACAGCCTTGAAGTGTCCTTGCAGCCATTTAGCAGAGATGTCTCCAAGGAGCAGACCAGGGTCAGTCTTGTGCTGTCCTTGTGTTTTGTTCTTGAGATGGACTGAAGTATTTGAGTTTAATATTTCATGACACTGGTGAGGAAAGAGAGGGAAAAAAACCCCACAACCACCCCTACAGAGCAGTTCCTGTGTCAGGACTGTCTCTAACCAGTGCAGGAGGAATCATAATTGCTGGGCCATTTATTAGCTTGTTTTCAGAGGCCTTTCTAAAACTACCCACGAGCATAAATAATTGTATCAACAGTTAAAATTATTAACACACCATTAATACATATGAATAATAATATCAAAAATTAAAATTATTAACAGTTGGGGTTTTTTTTTCCTGTTGTTTTTCTTAGCTTTTTGCCTCCCTCCTGGTTGCAAGGCGACCATCCCAGCCGGAAACCTCTGCTTTTAAAGAAGGGCTTGCTGAGGAGAAAGGAGTGGGTTTCCTAAGCCACGGGATCAAAGCGAAACCTCCCAGCCCGGCCAGCACACAGGTTTCCTCCCTCTCCCAGGTTCCCAGCGAGTGTCCGGGCTGGGTGTCCAGCTCAGCCACCCCCATGGATGCCAAGAGTTCTCTCAGCTACCTCAGGATCACCTTTTTATTATTTTTTTTCTGTAATTTAAAAATAATTTGGTGGCTTTCCAGCCAAGTTATCTGCTGTTGCTGCAGAATATGCTGCGTGTCGGACTCCCACAGCCCAAAGCCTCTGTTTCCTTTCTGCCAGTACCTTGGTATCTGCCTTGCCCAGGAGCCTGCTGATGAAGATTTCCTGTTTGTTTTGAGTCACTGCTGGAGTGATAAATATACTTCGTCTCTCTCCTCCGAGAGGAAAGAAACCAGCTGCCCCGAACTAAAGGGAAAAATATGTCGAAATTCCACCAAAGGGCCCTGTTATCACGAGGCTTCCCTGGAAGGATGAAGCAGGGTAACATGAGCTACGACAAAGGCGTGATTTCCTTATTCAAAATGTTCCCTTTCGCCTTTCATCGTCTGCCTTCGCTCCGTAACTTTAAGTTTTAAAACAGGTTAGGAATAAATAAATAAATTCAACCCCCCCCAATAAACCTTCACAGTGGAGTAATGCTTGGCTGGATAAACAAACAATTATACTTGTGGTTTCTTGATCTGACCACAAGCTTTAAATGCTGTATTTTTTGCATGAACCTATAATGCTTCTGGATAAACAATTGTGTTTATATTGTCCAGAGTATCCAGCATGGTGTTGTGTAATTTCTATGTGCGATTACTGGGATATAGGATAAATTCCAAAAGAAAAGAAAGGAAAGGAAGATTAGATTATTAAGTCATTTTTAATAAAAACAGCATAGTTTGGAATCGCTTATAGCTTAATTTGTAATTTTAAAAGAATGCAGTGCTGGCTTTTAAGTTTCTACAATTATCTTTTCATCTCTTTTTATGCTTTTCTTTACTAGAGATGGGGCCCAACCCAAACCCTTGGATCTAAAGCGAAGATCCAGGTTCAGATCTGAGTTCAGAGCTCCAACCTCATTCCCAAAGAAGGGGAGTCAGGCCAGAGAGCTCCTGCACAGGCTGCATTTGAATTTTGCAGCCCAGGTTCAGTGGTGTTTGATTCCCAGGAGCCACATATGGGGCAAGTGGTGGTGGCCTTGGGACCTTGGGGTGCCTCCAGCCCTGCAGAGCAGCCAGGGGGGGTGGCAGGGGTCACAAAAGTGCTGTAGGTCAGTGATATAAGAAAATCCTCATTAAAAATATCTTGGGGGCAGCTTTGGTCTGGTCCAAACCTACCCAAGGCGAACACAACCTCTTGCCACGGCTCAGAGGAACGTGCACTTCCAAAGAGGATTTGGGGGTTTTTTGGACGAAAATTTTTCTAAATGTACTGGTTTCAGCCTCATAAAAAAGGCACAGGGCTGAGTTTTGCTTTTGATAGGTGTTTGGACTGCTGCTTATGGGGAAAAAAGAAGTGGTTTTCTTCCAGTTTTTCTACAGTTTTTGCTATATTTCTCCTTTTTTCTCATGTAAACGCCTTAAGCATTGCCAAACAATATGTGCTTTTCTCTACTCACCAGCACATTCCCACTCCAACAGGCTAACCTAGCTCTCCTTTATATCACTGAGTGAAATCACATGGAACAAAAATAATTATATTTAAGCAGTTTGAAGTGTATTTTTTTTCCCGTGGTTTACCTTTACCATCTCCTAGTAAAATATAATTTCTTCTTTCACAGCAGATGAAAAAAGACCATTATAACTTTAAAGCATGAGATTATAAAAGACTGCAGCTAGTTTAGCTCTCACAGTTAGAAGTTAATTCTAAGTCACTGGAATTGAAAACATCAGTTTGCAACATTTACTGGCTTGCTATAAAAATGTATTCCCCTGTGTTATGTTAAACATGAGAAACTACACCTCGGTGTGTCCATTATTTATATATTTATTCATATCTTGCTGCTTCTGATTCAGCTGTGTAACTGTATGCAAAACAGATAATTACTGGGGAACAGAATAATTTGTATTTTGAGGGGAATAAATACCCTGAAGGATTTGCTTTTGGGGAAAGAACACACTGCAAAGAAATTACATGGATTTTTGAAACAGATATGGAAACAAAACGAAACAAACAAAACAAAAAGGTGAAGAAATAGGGGCCCAGCAGCTTTGACATTACCGTGTTTGTGGTGGGGGAAGAAATTTTCCTTTCTCAGCACCCAAATCCACCTTGGAAAATTGAATGTGAGGCCCATTATTTGACATGGTTATGGGTAAAACAAGGCTTAATGGCAGCTCTACCCAAATACCAGAATGATGCTGAGGGGCTGGCTGATCTTCATTGGAGTGGTGAGATTGAAACCAACACTTTCTCCTCCATGGAAAAGTGCTGCTTAAGAAATACCTGCACCAAACTTGCTTCACACATGGCAATAATTTTAAAGAAAATGGCATTTTCCTCTCCCTTCTCAGCCCATGGGGTCCCTCGTGTCCACTGCCCTGTGGTGTTGTTGGCAGCAGGGAGCAGTCCTGGATGGGCTTCCACACAGGTAAGCAGTACAAGCCTCCATCGTCCAGCTTTTTTCTCTGATTTAGCACTAGACAGTGGAAGAGAGGTGCTGAAGACATTAATTTCAACATTTCCAGTACCAGAATTACTACTGGAAGTGTGGCTGAATAGCGGCATCACTGCTTGTCTCCCTTTGATTTATTCAGTGCCAGCGTTTGCCTGTTCCATTTCTGTTTGCAGGCATTCTGGTGGGAAATAAGAGTTTCCCAAACTTTCCTACAGTGAGGGTTTTATAAGCAAGTCCATGCCAAAAATGGTTGTCTGGTCATCTTAAATCTACTCAAACAGCTTTGAAACCTGGGTGGTGCAGAGGGGTATGAAAGCTGTTCTGTGGAGCATCCAAAGGGTCCATCGTCAAGGCCAAGGACAGGGCTTGGAGCAACCTGATCTAGTGGAAGGTGTCCCTGCCCGTGGCAGGGGGTGGAATAATATGGTCTTTAAGGTCTCCTCCAATCCAAATCATGCTGGGATTTTATGGTTCTGTGATCATTCAACATCCTGACACTGCCTCCGAGCATCTCCCGGGACCCAAATGAGCAGCTCATGTTTGGCTGTGGAAGGGAAATCTCTCACACACACGGGGTAAGTACACACTGGCTGTTTACCTCAGGTATTTGGAAGGTCTTTTTGCTGTAGCTGTGTCCTGGTCTCTGGCACAGGCATCCCACAACACCTTGGAGAGGCTGCACCCTGGGCATCCAGGTTTGCAAGGGGGGCAAAGTGACATGGCTCAGGGCACATGAGAAATCTGTGGCATGATGTGGGGTGACCCCCAGCTTTCCAATTCCTTAGCTAGAATAGGGAGATGGTTTTTGTGTTAGTCTGCCTCATGGGACTGTGTCTTTCCACCAAGAAAAAAAGTTTAACATGAAGACACTCTGCAGACAAATATAGTTATGGGTAGCAGCACAAGAAAAGCAGTTTAACACAGTGTTAAAGAAAATCAAAGTGAAAAATCTCGGTCTTAAAATCGCAGCCTTAACACTTCCACCAGGACTGATCATAAGTTTTTCTTTTCTTCTTTTTTTTTTTTCCTCTTTCCTTTTGGTGGAGAAGTTTTCGAAGGTATTTTTCAAACTTTCCAGTGTAGCAATGTGTTGGCTCAAATTGAAAAGAGAACTAGGCACTGGGTCACAGGCAGAATTAGGTTTGTGCTAGTGGTGGGGGCAGGTTGCTGACACAGCTACAATCAGACAAAACATTCAAAACTTCTGGCTTTGTACTTCTCAAATGCCTCTTTTAGAAAATCGCTTAAGTTGTTATTAACATCCACCACCCACCTTCCCTTTCTGGTCCTGACATTGTGTAATAATAGATAATGTTGACATATGTTCCCTGCTGGTCAGAAATACTATACTTCTGTGAAAGGTAACATTTTCAAGCAATGACAAAATGTATTTTACTTGGACAGAACATTAGTTATTGGACTAATCTCCCAATGTGGGATGTGGGGTAAAAGTTTTAACATTTTAGTTGTGGGAGAAAGTTTGTTGGGACAGTAAAAGCATCAGTATGGGGTGTGTTTAATTTTCTCCATTTCTAGAGGTACTGGCTTGGTATCAAACTCTTGCGTCCGTAGGAATTTAAAAGAAACATTTGCAGTATGTATGAGGAACAGCTGTCTGTGTACTCCCAGAAACTTTTCAAAATGACTATTTGGACATTTTTTCCTTGGAAAGATTAGAGAATAAGGAGGATGTGTGTGTGTGTGTGTGTGTGTGTGTCCCACGAGCTCCGAATAATTTTTTATTTTACTGGATCAATTTTAAAATATTGAGTAATTGCTAAAAGAGCTGCATTTTTGTTTCTATTTCCCACTAAACAAAGCTGTCTGAAAATAGAAAAAGAGGAAGAGACAGCAAAATCTTCCAAACAAATATGTTGTGAAAAAGCTACTTCTGAAAGTAATCTAGGGTGAGATTCTATAAAAACCTGTCTGCTTTGCATGTTACCCAGCTCAGCACAAGACTGCACAAGCCTGGGGAAATCGGGTTTTATTTTAGGTCTTCCATGGATCTCTGTGCTGGGGAAGCTGGAAATCAGTTCCTTTATTTTATCTGGTCTTTTTACGTGCTACAACAGGATCCAGAAATAATCACGGGGGGTCCTGTCATGTGGCAGATAAACATCTCTGGCAGTGGGCTCCCTAAGATTTTTTTTCCCCCCCCCACCCTGCACTACAAAGCGGGCTGATCAGAAATGTGGCTTTTCCTGCAAAATCAGGGAAGTTTTAGGGAAGAGCCCTCTCTCCAGCATCTGCCCGCCGCCTCCCAGGCTCTGACACACCAGTCTGCGGGGAGCAGGAGCTTTAACCTGCCCAGCCCTCGCCCCAAGCCGTGAGCCGTGGCCCTGGGGACATCCCGGGGCCTCCCAGCAAACCCTTCCCGTGTGGGAAGCAAGCTGTGGGTCCGGGATGGGGTCTCCCATGGAGCAGGGCGGCCGGGAGCTCCCCCGCCGGCTCCCCATCCATCTCCCTTCACCCATCAGGAGCATCCTGTTTGTTTTCAAACTCTCCCTGCGTGTCTGTCGGGCTGCCTCGGGTTGGCTCCGTTCTCAGTTACACCCATTGATGTCAGTGGGGTTGCGTTGGTGGAATCAGGAGGAAAATTTGGCTCCTCGTCGTTTTATTCCCCCTCTCCTCTTTTCCTTTTTTTTTTTTTTTTCCCTAACACTGCTGAGGCTGAGCCCAGCCCGCTGCCTGGCTTGTCCCGGGCTCCTGCCGCCGCTGGGGTGAGAGCTTCTCCTCTGCAGCTCCTGCTGCTTGGCACGGCTTCGCTGCTTCGGATCCAATCTCGGCTCAAAACATATCTGTTCTGCTTTCTGCTTCCTCCCTCCCTCTCTGCTCGCTGTAAAGCATTTTATTATCCAGACTTTATGGAAGGCTCTGTACAAAATGAAGTTGTGAGGTTATTTGTTTTGGTGCGGCCGATCCAATAGTATAAGCTACTTCCCTCCTTTAATCTTCCCCTCTTTAGATAGCACATAGGCTTTTATGTCCATTAATTGTCAGAAATAAATGCTTCTTTAGCTATTACTTCCTGAAACAGAGCAGTGATCTCTCTTACATACAGCTGTTTATATTATGCATAGCACAGCCGTGTCATAAGAATACATTACAAGTTTTTTGTGAGACCTTGCACTCGAATTTAGCGTAATTTCCAGTTTAACTTCCCCTTTTCCAAAGCATCCAGTGGGCTACTGAGCAGCAATGCCTGCTGCCCCTCGGCTGACACGGCTCAGAAGCCAGTGCAGAAGCCAGCAGGCATTAGAAGAAATAGAAGAGTGATAGGATATGCTGGGTAAGGTTAGTGGAGTTTCACGTTGCTGCTTTAGGACCTAATCATTATTAATTATTCACTTAATAGTAGAGACTTCATGTCCCAGCTGAGATTAAGACCAAATGGTGCCAGATGTAGTGCAAACACCTATTAAGTCATCGTCCCTTTATCAAACAATTTACAGTCTAAATAGACAAGACAGAGAAAAGATGGGAGATGAACAAAGAGGTGTCAGCACCGGAGACAGGAAATTGGAGGAACAGGGACATTAGGGATAGGGAGGGAAATGAAGGCCAGAGTGCAATTTCTGGAGATAATCAGGGAAAGACTCACAACTGGGGTAAAAGCAGAGACACACTCCTCTGGAAACCCACTGTGACAGCTGAAAATGGTCCTGCTCGTCACCACTGCCCGCCGGGCTCGGCGGGAAGGAAGAGATGATGGAGATGCTCGTTACCCACTTCCACCAACACAACCTGAGCTCTGTCACTGCTGACAGAGCACCTCTGAACTAACCTAGAGGGTATTTCTGAGCAGGGCTGGGCTGGAGGATGTTCCCTGCAGACTCTTCTACAGGATGGTGGCAAGGAGTGCTCAAGGTTGGTGCTACCATTCCAGGTAACACATGCCTGGAAGGAGACACCCTCAAGGGCTGCTTCTCTCCCTCCTGGTACCTTTCCCAGGCCCCTCGGCATGTGAGCACCACCAGCCCAGGCTCTCACACTCTCTCACATCCACTTACTCCTATTACACAATTTAATTTGCACCACCTTACAAATCACCTCTGGATTTGGCCCCCAGTTCAGCCCACCTCTAACACAGACCAATGCACTTGGCTAGAAATGGTCTGACCGCTCGGGTTTGTCGCTTTGAGGGGGCTGCTTTGATTTGTGTCTGTTTTTAAGTTTAGCTCTGTGCAGCAGCAAAGAGCTGATAACTTTCTAAAGTTCCTTAAATTCTCAAAATGCTCTACGAATGTTAACTCTCTGGCAACAAAGTATTTAGGACGCTTTGCTTATGTCTTCATGAATAACTTTCGGAAAGGGTTGTGACATACTTGTACCATTATTTTGTATGGCAATTGAAGAAAAAAAAAATCTTGGAAGGATGTTTGTTTTTATTTTTCTTCTTCTGACCACTCTGTTTGGAAGAACTGCCAAGTTTGACTCTAAACTTGCAAGTACAGTAACTTTTTTTCTTTGAAACTTGGGTCTATAATGTCTGAAGCAGCTTTTGGCTGAAAGCAATTGTTACGTTCCTGACTCTTGTGATCAATCGAAATCAATTTCATACAGAAGGTCAACAGAGAAGGTCCAAACAAATGAATCCATGTGCATTTATCTGACAGTATTTCATATACAAATAACGAAAGCAGTACATTATCAATTCTCCATAGTAAGTATTCTTCATGTTTTTGTAAAAAGTACTTAAGAGCTGACTTTGAAGAAAGACTTTGAAAACTTGCCAAACCTTCTTTGTATTTTGAAAGTCCACATCAAGAAAGTAGTAAATAGTCATTGAGCGTAGGAAAAAGGAAACTATTAGCATTGTTTTCTTTGAAAGATAAAAAGAAAAATGCAGTGCAAAACTTCATAATCTCTGAAATGTGTATTTGTTATTTGAATCAATTTAAAACAATTGTCACTATTAAGTTCATGTTAGTCTGCCTACTGAACTGTATAAAATGGTTCTGTATCTGCTGGTTTCATGTATATGGGTTCCCCCCTTTCCTCATCTCCTTCTGGTTTTATAGGCTTAAGCATTTCCATTTAACTGCAGAGTTAGAATTTATATGAAGGCTCTGCTTAAAGAAACCAACTTCAGCTCCTCAACCCTCCTCAGGATTTTTAAACCTATTTTCATTCCTCTAATGTAAGAAAGGATTTTTATCCTTGATTTCTATAAAGCAATAGTTCCTCAGCTTTTCCCTTTCTGGGGCCCCACTGCCGTCATGCAGCAGTTCTTTGTAATGTGTTCAGATAAAATATCCTCTTTTTTGTTGTTGTTGTTTTTATTTTCTGAAGTAAATAGCTCCTGGGCCAAGCTTTTTCTTATTGTTAATGTGATTTGGTGCAGCATCATTTAGAAATTGCTGCTTGTCACCAGGAAACATGAGACCAGGTGGTTTCCATAGGTTGAAAAAGAGAAAGAGAATCATGTCAGAGCAAGCTTAACCACGTATGGAGATGGAAATATGTGCAGACTCACACAATATTCCAGCTTTGAACAGGTACGTCACACGCTTGCACCAAACACGAGAACCTTGGTACTATTTAATGATGTGTAATCAAGGAGCCAACTTGCCTTTTACCACCACTAATGCAGGTTGTACTTATGCATATATTAATTGCGAAGCCATTAAGCTGTCCCATGTGTGAGGTAGTGCTATGAGGAAATGCCTGTTCGCTTCATCTTTAGTAAGTTCAGCGCACGTTGGGCTAAAAGGGGATCTAAGCCGTGTGTAACCTGCGGGAAACAGAAGTGGAAGTTGGCACGGGGAGAAACATAGGTCTGCCAGGTAGAAATGGGAGATTTCCCCCTGTTTGCCGTAGAAGTGGCTGTAGGTTATAAGAGAGACACAGCAAAGACCTTGCAGGGCTGTGTGGGCATATTGGGGTGTTTGGTGGATGGCTACAAACGCTGACCTTTTAAGAGGGATCGTGTCTTTATATAGAAAACGTATATTTGTGGATGAGATAAAGGTAGGATTACAGTAGGGATTTTTTTGGCAGGAGTTTCCGTGATTGTATTTCTTAAGAAGATAGTTGATGGATTAAACGATCATCTGAGATTTTCAGAGTTTGTAAAGACTTTCAGATTTACCAATTCATCATCTCTTGTCTCCATCTAATTATTACAAATCTGTTGCCTCTAAATATTTGTTGCTGCTGGATATTGACTCATGTCCTGCCCTAGCTTTGTTCAAAGTATCTATCCCATTTTACAATAAACAATCAAGAAAACATAAAATAGATTAAACTGTGATAAATGCCAAATGTAGGAAAATATCCTGCTGAAAAGTATGAAAATTTTTCATGCTTCTCTGCCTCCATTTTTTTCATTGATAAAATGGATCTATTCAAATTCACTTCTCTTATTACTTTGGGGTTTTTTTTTTTTTTTGGTAACAAATAGTCTAAGCCTGGACCTGCTGATGGCCTGTTCACGTCCCTTCTCCTTGTAGGGAGATGATAACTGAAATTTGGGAGGAGGTTTTGTTCTGGCCTTGCACAGGGCACCCCCAATAATCCCACCTTGTGCCTGAGAGCATTGTCCAAAGGAAGGAGAGAAATTTTAGAGGTTTTATTTTTCTAATAACCAGCATCAAGTAGGCACCTCGCCCAGCAGATGAAGAGGAATGTCATATTTGTCCTTGTGCCTAGAAGAGCAATGCAAATGACTATTCAGCATTTCAGTTATCATTATTTTTTTTCCTTCATGCTCAAAGGGTCTTTTTTAAGAGCCTTTCCCATGCTCTCATTTGGATTGTGACTCTAGGATTTATCTGATAGCTGATTAAATGATTTATTTTTTGTTGGTGTGGACTCTGTGATATTCAGCAAGTAGCATGTAGCTTGAAAAACACATATTTTGAATTTTCTGAGTATTTGACTGATTCCAATGAGGCCAGGTCTTCATCACAAGTCTGTTAGCATTGCCACAGCTTCATGAGCTGGATAGGAGCAGTTCGGATGTTCATACAAAGCAATAAAAGAAAAAATTACTTGCTTTTTTTTAGCAATGGCACTTGTCCATTTCTGCATTCCTGGAAAAAAATGTCTATAAGTAGTTCTTTTAGGGATGACTTTTGGTCTAGTTGCTATTTAATGATAACGTCAAGTGCTTTTCATTCTTCCAAAATGCAAAATTAATGCTGCATTATTCTACCGGTACTATTCCTGCAATGAAGCAGAATCTCATCAAGTCAAAGTTTTTGGTTAGGAAGATTAAAGGAGAAGACAGAGGGACAAACTCTCCTCTGCATGTTCAGCTAGATGATCCATTGGCCTCAAAGAAATTGGGCTTTACACCAGTGGAATCTAACCCAGAACTTCTCATGTGGATTTTCTATAGATTTTTGTTAACTCTTAAAACATGGAATGATAATAATCCTCCTGTTCCTAAGGATTCTCTGTCTACAATCCCCGTGGCAGTCATGTTACCTTGGATTGAGGAGGTGCGGTTTGCATTGCTCGTGTGGAAGTCTTAGGATAACTGCAGCTGGAATGAGCAGAGATATGCTCATTAATACATAAACTACTGTAACTATGCCTTGTGCTTCTCAGAAATTTCCTGCCTGCATTTTTAAGGAGAAGCCCAAGTTATTCAGCAAAAATATCCTTGTCAGTGCTTTGCTTTGGTTCGCAGTTGCAAAAATGTGCCTTTTCAAAATTCAGTGTATCAGTGCAGAAGAAACCTCTTGGGGCTCCATGTCTTTGGGAAAAGGGGTCATGTCTGTGTCATTGGTGGGGTGTCACTGCGTGGTGCATCCAGCCACCATCCTGGGCATCCACCAAATTTTGGGATGAGAGCATCTCACTGCCGGCCCCCACCCTACCCCGCAGCCTCTGGGACATTCCTACAGCCACTTTCCAGAGAAATCCCACGCCGGCAGGCTGACTCACATCAGAAGACATTCCAGAAAGAAGAATAATTATGCCGTTGCTGGAATTGATGTAATGGTGTTTTTCAGGATGCTTTAATAGACATGAGTGATGTTTTGGCAGGCAATCGAAATAACCCTGGATATCTGATTGCATTACTGACTGCTACCAAGGGCATCTCTGGGGAAAGGGACATTACTTAAGGTACTTTCTCCGTATTTTTAACTTGCTGGAGCTAAGTTTTAGCGCAGCATAGGGCTCTTTTGCAGAAGACAGACATATTGGAGAGCTTAACCAAGACATATAACAAACCAAACTCTAAACATATACAGATTCCAAGAGACAGGCCTGTGTAAACAACATCATAATTCCCTGGGTTATGTGCTGTTTAAAATAACATTCAGCTATGCATTCACCTCAAAAGATTGCCACTTAAAGGCGTTGTTTCTTTTTGTAATCTTTATTGTTTAGGTTTATTATGGCTCTCATTTTTTCCCCCTTTAGAAAACATAAACAATTTCCTTGTTTGCCCCGTAAGCGGGATCCCCGTGTCCTGGCAGCGCTTCCTCTGCGCCATGGCCGGCCGAAAAGATAACAACCAAGGACTGTGCTGAGCCTTCTTCTCCCAGAATTAAGTTTATTTTCCCTGCTCGTATGTGTTTTACTACCAGGTTCCTCAGGACGGTGTTTCTCGTTATTAATGATTACTACCAGCGCTTAAACACATCGGTTGGAATCCTCTTGTTTAACCCTCACGCGGTCCCGCCGAGGCCTCATCGCCTTCATTTGGGCCATATATTAAAAAAATGACAATAAAAGAAGCCCTGCACACTGATGTCCCCGGGTTGTTTTGCAGAGCCCTGTCATTCAGCTGCTCTCTGCAGGTAAATAGGTCTTTTTCTTGGTCTGGCACGTTGATAAGCCTTCACACTTGGCTGGGCTCGAGGTGCGTTTGTGCAAAGGCAGATTGTTTTAGTTAACATAATCAGTGAACTCACTGTTCTACCTGGATGTCTGGGAGAATTGCCAAGAGATTTCCCAACATTTCAATCAGAGGCAGGGGCTATAAAGCTGTCAGTTTTCTTGTAGGCCAATTTGCCTTTGCCATGGTTCTAACGTTGTGCTCATTTATAAAGAAATCAGCCCAGGTCTTTTGGGGTAATATTTTATGCTGGTTTCAGTTTGAAGAAGAATGATTTCTTTTTCTTTCTTCCTCCTTTCTTTTTTTTAACTTTTTATGGTAGAGATGCATTTTTAAAGGCCATTTCCTGACACAGGGAAATGCCCCACTTTAAGATTCTGATACAACAGTAATTAAAAAAGGAATTAAATAATTAATTAATACTCCATTTTTGTTCCCAGCAGTGGAGCCCAGCTCCTTTCACATATTGTACCAGCCTCAAGTAAATCTGTTCTTAAACAAAGAAATGGAGCTACTTAGGTCAAATGTTCAGAGTGATCTTGGTCTGCCTACTAATTAGAAACAGAGATATGTTAAACTACCTGAAAATAATTCACTTTCACAGGGGAAAAAGTATACCTACATGTTTATGGTTTGCAGGTCATTGTCATCTACCCTACTTCCACCTGCCACAATAAATTCTGATGAAATACCTACTACTGAGTACTGAACTTGGGAATTTTTTTCTCTCAAGCCTCCAATATTTACCACCTTGTGCCAGATTACGTCATGTAACCTTCATGTTGTGACATTTTTTGGTGGATGGGATGCATGGAGCAGGAGACCACATCCGCTTGAAATTTCTTTGATGTTCCCCACAGGAAGTTTTTCAATATTTGGCCAGTTGGATATTTTTCAAGTATTTTGTCATGTTCAGGGCCCAGGACAACTGTTGGCTATTTTTGCAAGCTGATGATGAGAAAGGTGGACACGCTCATTCTGCTCTGCAATGCCTCCAGCTGCAGGGAGTGGTGGTGGCAGGGGTGATGCGGAGTGCACAGTCCTGTGTCAGCCTGCAGGACAGGTACGTGGTGCCACCAAACACATTTTGCAAGATCATCCTCAGTGGGTCCATAATTTTGAAGTTTTGGATTCCTGACGGTCAGCGCCTCCAGAACTTGATGCAATGAAGCAGGAGGATGGTGACCCTGGGAGATAGGAGAGATGGGGTAGGTTTAGGCTGAACATTGGGGTTATTCAGTCTGGAAAAGTCTCCAGGGAGATCCTAAAGCACCTCCCAGCAACTAAAGGTGCTACTACAGAGCTGGAGAGGGACTCTTTACAAGGGCCTGGAGTGACAGAACAAGGAGGGGTGTCTTCAGACTGAAAGAGAGTAGGTTTAGATGGGATATTAGGAAGCAATTCCTCCCTGTGAGGGTACTGAAGCCCTGGCACAGGTCACTCAGAGAAGCTGTGGCTGCCCCATCCCTGAAAGTGTTAAAGGCCAGGCTGGATGGGGCTCTGAGAATCCTGGTCTAATGGGAAATGTCCCTGCCCTGGCAGGCCGGCTTGGAATGAGATGGCCTTTAAGGTCCCTTCCAACCCAAACCGTTCTGGGATTCTGTGATCACCTGTCGTGGGAGGATTTCACTCCTACCAGGAGCACATCAAGGCTTGACAAATTCACCTGTCGGAGGCTTCACACAGCTGATTTATTTGCCAAGACAGGTGGAGAACTGCCCAGGCTTATCTCTGAGCAAAGTGGAATGAGAAGAGGCACATTAAAGAAGTTCTGCCTCTGATTGCAAAGACGAGAGCGCGACTGTTACAGCGCCGCAAATTAGCAGACGGTTTTAAACCAGCTTCCAAGCACTGAAATTAAAAGCACTTAATACAGGAATCATATTCTCTAGCTAAGGCACAACAGGACTCTGGTGAATTTAGTTTATAATGCTTCCGTGTTGTAACAGAAATTTGTCTTTTTGAGGCAATCAGGGGAGCCGCATTACAGCAGGACTTGCAAAGATTCGTGTTTGTGTCTGGTGGTTGGAAATGCATTAACTCTTTCATGTGAAACTCCTCTGCCAGTGCCATGATTCCTTCTGTGCTGAGTTCAGTGGACCTCTGAGAAATAGTGTTCAGTTCCAGGGGAATAGGAGATAGGTATCAAAATCTGCCACATGTTCATTTCTTGAACACGAAAAAGGATCTTGTAATGGAATTCTATTGGTAAAGATACACTGGACTGTTTCCTCTTGGGGTAATTTGTTGCGAATTTAACTATTAAGCAAGTCAACCTTTGGTGCTGTGGCTCAGTCACCAACCAGACCCATGAACATTTAGATCAAGAATGCAATTTTTGGAGGATTATAATTGTCAAGAAGAAATAAAATTGTCGTACATTAATTATCTTTTTCCTCACACAAAGTCTAAATGTTAACATATAGACATAAAATCCCAGAACCCTGCAATGGATTGGGTGGGAAGGGGCCTTAAAGATCATCTCGTTCCACTCCCTGCCATGGGCAGGGTCACCTTTCGCTAGACGAGGATTCTCAGAGCCCCATCCAGCCTGGCCTTGGCCACTTCCAGGGATGGAGCAGCCACAGCTTTTCTGGGCAACCTGTGCCAGGGCCTCACTGCCCACACGGGGAAAAATTTCTTCCATAATATCCCATCCAAACCTACTCTCTTTCGGTCTGAAGACATTCCTCCTTGCTCTGTCACTCCAAACCCTTGTAAGTAGTCTCTCTCCATCTTTCTTTTTGGATCTCTCCAGGTACTGGAAGGCCACAATCAGGTCACCCCAAAGCCTTCTCTTCTTCAGGCCTGAAGAATCCCAGTTCTCTCAGCCTTTCCTCATAGGAGAGACTGTCAACCTTTTTTCCCTTTCTCTCAAACGTTGGCAAACACACCACAGCACCCCGCATTGTAATGAGCTAGCAGAGGAGCTGGCTGCCATGCTCATTATTGTTTCATTACTTGGTGATCGGGAGAGCTTTTTTCCATCAGTGCCTGATTTCTGTGTTATCAGGAAAAGGGCAAGGCCTTTGATGTTTTGTAACATTCTTCAGCACTACTAGAAAACCAGTTGTTTTCTTCCTTTTCAAGGATAAATCAGTGGTTTATAATTGATCTATAGCAGATCTTTCAGATTTAACCTAGGGTCATGTATAAAATATTAAATACGGCCATTATAGGGGCTGTGCTTTTTAAAAAAAACTGTATGGGTGTTAGCCTTTATATCCTAGACAAATTCCAGCTTGGGTAATTAATTTCTTCCTACATTCATTTTCCATGCAATTTTAATTGGGTACAATATTTTTCACTTCCTGTGCAAAGTGATAGTGCATTATCCTGTGCTGTGAAAGAGTTAATACGTGCTGAGCTGGAGGTGGCTGCACTTCAGTAGTAAGTGAATCTGCTACGTATATTTGAAGAAACCAGCACAGAAAAATGCCAAATCCTCTTGAAATAAGGTACCAAATTTGTCAGATGTTTTGGCATGCTGTAAAAGTTTAAAATTACATTAGTGGCATCCAAGTTATCACACACATATCCTAAAAAGCAGATTTTTTGTAGTGTTCAAATATTCAGCATGCAGCTCATCAGATTGCGTTAACCACCACTACAAAAGGGAAAGGAATCAATACATATGTAAATGGGATTCTGGTTTAAAAATCTATTTTGGGTTTTACTGTTGCCATGCTAAAAGGCATTGTAAACTGCAACAGACCCATTTCCTACGGGTTGGCTTCCCTCTGCCACCGGAGCAAGTGGAGCACGTGGCTCTCCAGAAGAGGAGAGCAGTGAAAGGAGGGCTGGTGTTAATCATTTCCAGGAGATCTTGTTCCACGTTGAGGAGGTGTCTAGAGATGAAACCCGTTTGAGAGGTTTTCCTGGACTTTGGAAATCACACAGATTGTTTGAACATTTATTATAGATTGCATAGCATTGGCAAAACATACTTTGGTTTTTGGATTAGGCGATAAATGTTGTCATTAACACCAGATTCTGTCTAATTTAAGAAATCTGAGTCAGTTCTATGAGGCTGTGAGGTCCATTAGCAAATTTTTCTCCATCTGTAGAAGATCATAGAGGTCACCTAGAATCATACTTTTCATTTTTCTACTCTGGAAGATCCAACCTGATTCAAAATATTAACAAAGTCTGAAATTATATATATAAAAAAGAGCAGAAAAATAATATTTTCCCCAAGCAGTGGTCCTTGAAGTTGTTTACATTCATCTATATCAATAAAATCAAAAGCCGGGTGTTCTTCCTCATTCTCTCCTTTGTATGTTGCATTTGTTTCCTTTGAAAAGAGTTGGCACTGGAGGCAATAATGGTTGAAATCCCAAAGTGACAGAATTTGACCCTGAAAAGGGTTGAGAGGTTTGGCTGAGCACAGCAAGGGAGTGAGACCCAGGAAGGGCTCAGGGGACAACAGTCACCCCAAGAGTGAAGTGCAGAAGGGTGTGGCAAGGATGGGAGCTGCTCTTGGGTAGCCCTGAAAGATGTTAATCGCTCCAAGATGACATTTCCCCCATTAGAATTTGCTCACCTTGATGTCAGGTACAGAAACCTCAAAACAAAATCTTCACAAAAGCGAGGAACGTGAGGGGAGTTTTGGGTTGGTTTGCTAACAGATGCCCGGGGGGGATCAGAAAGGCCATGTGGACAGACATAAGGATTTAAACCAATTTAGGAGATAAAGAGGAGGTGAGAGAAGGCAGAGGTGAGACAGAACAGAGACCTGCCCTGTGCTGGTGTAGGGAGCAGAGGCTGCCTGGTTAAGTAGTGGGGTTAGGGAGAAAGAGTTCTGGTTCATGAAGGTACCTCATTGAAGGAGAGATTCATTCCCAGTCCTCCAACAAAGCATTTGCCCACAGTGCAGTTTTGCCCAGGAATTCATGTTAAAATGCAAAGCATTTTGTAGGAACAAAATCTCAGTGAAGAAACTTCTGTGCATTAAACACAGGCAGGTTATCAACAGGGAAAGTTATTCGTAAAAATACGATCAGAGAATATTCTGCCTTTTAAGTTCATCATTGAATAGTCACAGTGGAGTTTTGGTTTGTTGATGCCGAGCACCCAGAGATCCTCCAGAATATTTGAGGATAATCTGTGGGGATTTTTGCTTCATCTGTAGCTTTCCTCTTGGAATTTAGTTTTCTTGCTGCAATCTGAGCGTCACTTTAGGTCTGTCAGAAATATTATCTTTAGAGGAAACTACCTTCACTGTTCCTGCAGCAAGGTTTTTGGGAATCAGCCCAAAAGAACCATCAGGAGCAATGCTGTGCTTTGTGGACTAAAGCAATGTAAATGCAATTATACACAATTATGCAATTTTAACCTTGTGTTTAAGACAGTAACAA
The DNA here is from genome assembly GCA_013397775.1 of Eulacestoma nigropectus. Taxonomy (NCBI): domain Eukaryota; kingdom Metazoa; phylum Chordata; class Aves; order Passeriformes; genus Eulacestoma; species Eulacestoma nigropectus. Next base: position 1,290,881 of record VZTE01005949.1, on the reverse strand, counting down.
ACACTCTGGCTTTATGGGGGTTCTGTGTGCTCTTGCACGCTCAGTGATGCATTATGGCACATGCCACCACACTGTGAAATGCCACACCCTGGCACATGGCACCGAGCTCCCCGGGAGTGTTCAGAAGATGGTTTGGTGTGGAGAGCAGCCGTGCAAAGCTGTACCCTGTTGGTCTTTCAGTATCAATATTCACGTATGGAAATGAGTGAGGAGATTCACAGTTTTCAGCTGACTCTGGGAAGCCAGCAGGAAATTGGTCTGTGTTGTCTTCAGGTTAGCATTGGTATAGAAAAGTATTAGAGAGAGGAATGTTCAGTACCCAGTAAAGAGAAAAGGAAACTCTGTGTCCTCAGGATCTCTCTTTCCTCTCCACATGATTTGCAGGTGGAATTAAGGCAGCACAGCAAGGAGGGGACTGATGATTTCTCATCTTATGCTTTTACCACTGGGATATATTTCCTCTTTATCTTTCCCCTCCCTCTACCCCAAATGCCTGAAAATGACGCTTCTTTTCTCATTCTCTTTTGAAACATTGATGTAGAAGATTTGGAAAACCAGAATTTTTGATATGAAGCAATAGCCACTGAGAACTCATTGAATATAACACTTATTTTTTCTTTCCAACCCTCTTATTGCTGCATCACATCTCCAAATTTACCATCTTTCAGCTATTATATGACTCCATTGTGACTCTATCCAATGATTAATGTGGAATTAATAACTTTGTCCAGTGAATGTTGGTGTAAAGGAGTGACTGCTGCTGACTGTTAGTGACACGTTTCCATTGGTTTGGAGAGCAAATTATTCTGTGCCTCACCTACTCAGAAACAGCTGTTCCAAGAAAAGACAGAGTATTAGACTGTATCTTCAGGAACAATCTGTTTTCTGTCTGTAATTAATATGTTCCGGATTGTTTGGCTACTTTGGTCAGTGCATCACAAACTGGACTATTATGCTCAAAGCTACTTTTGGGACATCCAGTAATAGCTCCTTCTGAAAGCATTGAGAGCAACTCCTGTAAATCACTGTGGGTTTGAGTAACTATCCAGCTTTGCCTAAACCATGCCAGGTTTCTGTAAGAAGTGATGAGCTATCACTGGGTAAAAAAAAAAAAAAAAAGTATCCTTGATTCACACCTCGCTGGTGTAAATCCTGTTCCAATTTTAAAAGCACCTTGTTATAACAGTGTTGGACAGAGGAATTCTTGAGGCTAAGTGACATTTGCAGCCTATGATACTGGTGTATCTGTGCTGTGTATCCATCAACATTTGGCATTTAAGAAAATCTGCTCATCCTCGCATCGCCTGTTAAACACTCACTCTATTAGCAAAAAAAAAAAAAAAAAAAAAAGGAGGAAAGTAAAAAGAAGAAAATAATCCTCTTTGCATTTGAGTTTTTAATAAGCAAAAAAAGGGTCAGTGTGACCACAACAGTGTGAAATCAGCCCCAAATGACCTCAGGAAAATGTACACCTTGAAGCCAAAGGTGGGTTAAAATGACATTTTTTTTTGTCCATGAATTCATGCTGGAATAACTTGCGCTCTTTAGTGTGCACAGCTGTATTATCCCGGGGCAGTTTTTGGCTCAGTGTGAATTTACACATCTGTCAGATCGCTTGGAGATCCATAGGCAAGATGTAGTGCTCGGGAACATTGTGTGGATTTGGGATGTTTCCTGTAGGAGCTGGGAAGCGATGAAGAGCGAAAGGCTCGCCTCCTCTCCTCCCTACCCATCACCCTCGGCTCCAAGGAACAGGACAAAAGCACGTCTGTTCACAGGTGATTTTAGGCTCTGCTTCAAGACTTCATTCTTATTTCAAACCCACATTTTTTAGTTCAAAACTGCTAATTCAAAACTGCTTGTGTAGTCCCTCCAGTTTATTCCAAATAGCGGTCCCCAAGGGGTGTTTAAATTTGTGTTAAGGACTAGAGGTTTGTCTGGTTTTTTGGAAGCATAAACTGAGCATCAGACTGTGAATACTGAAAGCTAATCTAGGGGTTCAACCACAGATCAGATTTCTTTTCTTCTCCTAGTTTCTTTTTCCTTCATGAAGGGAGGTTGTAGCCACGTGGATGTTGGTCTCTCCTCCCAGGTAACAAGTATTAGGACAAAAGGAAATGGCCTCAGATGGTGCCAGGGGATGTTTAGGTTGGATATTAGGGAGGATTTCTTCACCAAAAGCATTGTCCAGCCCTGGCAAAGCTGCCCAGGGCAGTAGTGGAGTCCCCATCCCTGGAGGGATTTAAAAGCCGTGTGGATGTGGCCCTTGGGGACATGGTTAATGGTGGGCTTGGCAGTGCTGGGGGAATGGTTGGATTCAATAAACTTAGAGGTCTTTCCTAACCTAAATGATTCTATAATTTTATTCTATAATTATGTATTTCTTTAGTCATTTCTATGTTGTCTTTTTTCCTGGACTACTGCTGATAGTTGCTCAGCTCCCTAATTTTCTGTGTCTTTAAAACCAAGGGCATTTCCCTTGATTTCTCAAGGCACTCTGCTCTATGCATGATCCTGATTTCTTCTCCAGAGCTCCTCAGACCTTCTCGGTGCTGTGCCATGGCCTGAGCTGGAGCCTTGCAACCACTCAATTCCTGCACCTGCCTCTGCTATCAGCTTCCCAGATGTCCTTTGGAATATTTTAATTTATTCCCTATGTGGTGGTTTTACACCACTCTGGCCTCTAACTTGCATCTGAGATCTCTGCCACTTATTTTAATGCACAATGAATTTTGAGATGCAGTTTCTGGGTTACTGCCTAAAATACGGTTGCATTTTTCACACAGCAAACCACTTTTTGAATTCATAACCCTGGGATAAGACAAAGAAACATAATTTTTCTTTAATTTTTATGGAGGGAGAGTGAACACAGTAGAGCAGGAGAGGATTTTCTTGCTTGCAGAGCCCCATTGCAGCGTTTGGGGCTGTGTCGTGTGTTGGTGGAGCGAGAGGCGAGGCGGACGCGCTCGCTTGGATTGGTTTTGGGGGAGATTGTGCATAGCTCACAGTGGAGCTGGCACAGCTTCCAGGCCTGGGGTTAAGTTGCTCAGTTTGGTTCAATTGGTAATTAATAAGAGCAATGGCCAATTTGACTTTAAACCATGTGTCTGTCTGTGTGGAACCTGGCACAGGCAAACCCCCTTTCTACCCAGCAAGATGGTCAGTGTATTTTTTGGCGTTCTGGGAGCTGGGGAAGCGTGTGGAGTTTTTGGTGAAGGAGAATAATCCTCCCGGCCCCTGACACAGGTTGGAAATGGTGGTTAAATGTGACTTTCAAAATGTTTCTGGAGTGCTGTTGTAGGCTCACCTCCTACAGCTTCCAGATTTTCAGCAGACAGGTCCCTCACAGTTTCAGGGCAGCATCACAGCAGTTGGGTTGTCTCGTAAACCCAGAAGGGGCCACCAACATTTTGGTGCAAGACTTCCCCCCACACCCCTCCAAAGAGGAACATCTGCTCCTTAGCATGCTGCTCATTTCCATGGCAGGACTCCAGTTGCTCTTCCAACGCGGAGCTCGGCAATAGTAGTGCTGGTGTCTGAGCTCTGGAACAAACCAAGTGGTTTGCGTGTGCTTTTGTGTGCCATGAGTTATTTCTACACTGTGCTTATTTATAATAATGGGCATTCATTATTATGAGGGAGCCTTTTTGCTCAGGAATCATCACAGCACACGCTGTAAATGCATCTTGACAATAGTTTGCGTTTGTAGATTATGGACTCATAATACGTATTTATTTGTGTGTATAAAACTGCAATACCAAACACATAGTAAAAAAAAAAAAAAAAAAAAAAGGAGAGAAAATCAACCCAAAAACAAACCTTAGGAAATTGCATGAACAGTAGTTCCATTTAAAATATCATATCTTGGCCAATTTTGTTATGTCCAAATATCCTAGTCACATTGTAGACTAACAGCCTGCCAAATTTCACTTAAAAGCACAGCCAATTTTTAAGTTACAGAAGCACAAAGAGCAGTGGAATGTTCTTTTTTAGGACTCCTCTAACTTAAACAAAAATTATAAGGTTTTTATTGTTTTGCTTAAATCCAAGGGAAAAAAAAATATTTGCTGCAACTCAGCCTGGATCACACTGCAGAGTTCAGCATTTGGCTGTCCTACACGAGCAGAGTGTGCTACTTAAAACAAGTTGGTTTGCTCCTCAGAAGTTCAAAGCCCATGTAAAAGTATATCTATTAGTAAATACGAGGCAGTCAGAGGAATTTTTATTAATGGAATCTAGCTTTATTTATTTATTCTCCCCCCCCCCCCCAAGCAGAGTAGTTCTCCCATTGGACTATTAACTAGAGATATTTTCCCTGCTGACTGCTGCCCTGAATTGGAGTCTTTTTAGAGGCTTTATCTTGCTCTTTTCAGATTGTAACAGGATACACTGTCTCACTCTCAGTGCAATAAAGAGAAAGTTTAAAATAATCTGAAGTAAGAAACACTGATTTTTTTTTTTGCTCCTAGCAATGATGGTCAGGAGCTACTGTTAAAATATCTTAAAGGAAAGAAAATAATATTCAAATTGTGGACATAACCCCAAATGTTGCATGAAAGAATTGTGGGTTTTTTTAAATTTTAACTAAGGTTTTGTTGTCAGGAAGGAAAAAAACCCACTTTTAAGATTTCTGATCTACATACTTAAAATCGTTTTCCACTGGCATCAAAGGGACAAATGCATGGATTCATTAGAATAATTACAGGAAAAAAAAAAAAAAAAAAGGAGGAGGAAAATGGAACCAGTGCGTTAAAATCTCCATTTTAGCTCTGTATTTTGCCTGCCACGCGGGGGGAAAACAGTTAATTAGAACAGCAAAAGACAGCACAGGCAGAAAATGTGCTGTGTGACAAAGGTGGCAGAACTCGCCAAAGATTCGGATTGAAGGAGGAAGTTATAACCATCCCTATAAAATGGCTTAAAAAAAATATATATATTTATATAAGATTAAAAACAAAAAAAAAAAAATTAAAATCCCCCACCACTTGGCTAGGATATTTCCGAAAGTCTACGGCTGTAAAATAGTATTTATTTCTCTCTGCTGCGCAGGCGGCTGCTGCTCCCTCCCCGCTCCCCGCGCCGCCTCCAGCCCCGCTCCCCATTCCCATTCCCATTCCCATTCCCGCTCCCGTTCCCGTCCTTTATTCCCAGGGCAGCTCTCAGCCCGCGTGGCCAATCGGGGCGGCAGCGCCGGCCCAGGACCGCGCTTGGTGCTGAGCTCCAAATGTGATTCCAGCCCTGACAGGGGGATTATAGGAAACAGATGACTTACGCTTCTAATTTGTGGCCTTAAATTGCAAACAGAATTTCAGGAGTCGAGCGGAGTAATAAATGGCAATAGAGAAAGCCACACACAGCCAAATCAGTATGTGGTGGTTGTAGGTTAAACTAAATAGGAAGAGACAGGTTATGATGGTTTAGTGTATTACAGAGAAGAAAGTCTTAAATTACTGGTGCTGAGAGGTATTGCGCTATGGCAGACAGTATTGCACTGTGTAGTCTGCAGATATCACAAGCAGAACAATAAAAAAGCAGGTTTAGCATAAAACCTGTTGCTGGACAAATGTTTTTTTCCTTCCCCTCAAAATGGAAGCGGTGTTTTATGTTTGTTTTGACCTTAACTATATGCTTGCCCCTTAACATCTGTTTTCTACTGTTGCAGTTTTTCACACCAAATTAACTGTCAGGGCTTCAGATAAAATAAAGTTGAAAATACTTCCAAATTATTTTTTTGGTGGCTTTCAAGACTAGAAGAGTGTCCTGTTACTCTTCCTGTCCTTATCTCCCACAGGCATAAAATATATTCTGTTAAACATTTTCAAACTGTTAAAAATTAGAGTGGCAGATTTTAAACTTTTTTTCCTTCTTTTTT
>VZTE01005949.1:1208591-1284985 GCA_013397775.1 Eulacestoma nigropectus | reverse complement strand
TTTTTTTTTTTTTTTTTTTTTTTCCTTTTTGCTGATGGCATCTCTGCCAGCCGCTGCTTTTTGTGTAGTGGCATCAGAGTGTGTTTTGGAGGAGGTTTTTGCTCTTTCCCGCTGGATCTGCTGACTTCTTTTGTTATCATTCGTAGCTCCTGGTTCTGAAAAGCTTCGGCGTGTTTATTTAATGATGATTTGTATCAAAAGCTTGCTCCACGGTGTTAATTGGTGCATGCTCCTTGTAAGCCTTAAATTATAAAGATATATTCTTAGAGCCCAGAGTGGTTTCAGCTCTGATATGCCGATGACTAATGTGGGATTTGCCTTTTTTTTTTTTTTATCCAATACAAGAGGGAAGGAGAGACGAGGAATATGCTTAAAGGTCTGGAGGAATAGCTGGTACCACAAAGGCATATGTCAATTGTTAGTATTCCTTAAGCCTCTTAATTTGAAGATGTATTTTGAAAAATGGAATGAGTCTTGTCTTTAACAATATGTGATCTCTGGAGCCTCTGGAAGCTGTTAGAAAAACATTCCCATTACACACTGAGTAACGTGCCAGCATTATCCTACCACCCAGATGATATTGCCCTAAAATGACAACTGGCCAGACCTCCAAAGAGCATTAACTCAAAGGTTTAAAACAAGAGAGGAGAAATAAACCTTTGGCTCCCCGGTGCTTTGCATTCCTGTGCTGTGCAGGACCCTAATCTGTGCAACCTGTAGTCCCCATCCCGGTGATTTCCCACTCGGAGGAACCCTTTAGTGTTTCAGGGAACTGTAGCAGGGCCAACGTCGACGTTTCATTCCAGGCAGCGGAGCCTGCCTGCATTTGAATGAACATAACTGTTATTATTGCAAAATGATTATTGTTTTAAGCGGGTCTTTTGATTATCATTGAAAATGACTGGCTAAATACATTTTGATTAATCACTTGCAAAAATTATGCTTGTTAGAGCTGTTTTATATTCTCAGTCGCTGTGTTCTCACTGTAGGTTGTAGCCATTTCTTTACAGCTGAAGATTTTTTCCCTTTAAGTCACCTGGTGAGAAAGGAAAACAAATCTTAGTTGAAAGCTTTTGTCTGTGAGACAGACTCCTCTTTTCATCCCTATGTCCTTTAAAAAAATGCTCAATTATTGTCTGTGCCATGGAGGAAAGAATGGGGCCTACACAGGACCTGAACCTTTTCAGACAGGAGATGGCTTTTGTTTTTGCACCCCATCAACACCGCTCACCTAATTAAATCTGATATCTCTGGCTGAAGCAAAATGATTTGTTAATAGTTCTTTGGGAATTTCCTTAATGAGTTTAGATGTCTTTTGTATGGTACATGTGGGGGTATTTTGCAAATGGAGCTGAAAAGGAGGAAAAAAAAAAAAAAAGAAAGAAAGAAAGAAAAATGGGGCAAAGAGAGAGGAGAAAGAGCACCAAAGCGAGGGGCAAGGTGTGGGCTGACGGCGGGTCCTGGTGGGCTGCCGCCAGTCATTAGCCGGGGACACGCGGCAGCGGTGCCGGGGAAGAGCCCTCCCCATCCCACACAGCCAGGGACATCTGTCAGGGACTCGGATATTACACCTTGATCAGGCCGAGACAGTGACACCATTTTCTTTAACAAACACCAGCAGCTTTTCTTTCCCCTTTATTTTAACATTTCTCAGGGGTTGGATTCCCTTTCTTCTCCTGCTCTGCTGAGAGTAAAAGGAGCTTGTTAACTTGCTTAGATATTTTGACTGCTGATGCACTTTGGCCACTTGCCTGTGGTAACAGTGTCAAAGCATTACTTGGGATAATTGCTATATTTGCAGTCTGAAGAGTGCTCTGACTTAGTGTTCAAGCTGCTGAATAAAAAAGAAATTGTCATTTTGGAAGAAATCTGTGAATTACCCTCCCAGTTAGAAAAGTGCACAATTTTCAAAATGTCTTTTCCCCTTGTGTTCAAGCATAATGTTATTCAGATAATTAACATTTTAATAACTCGCTTAAAATATGAGAGCGGCTTAAAAGGCTCTGGTTTCAGTAGGGTTTTGTTTTGTTTTTATTTTTAGCTTTGGGGATTAACCACTATGGGGCTCTATTTCTTCATTCTGTGCATGCCCAAAAGTACCCACCGGTCCATAAAAACACCGTGAGCTTCCAGCTTGGGCTTTTCAAAGGATGCAGGATCCAGCGCAGAGTTTTCACCAAGTTTACTTGTCTTCCTAGTTTCACACTTTGACTTAATGCTGTAAAATATCAGTGCTCTTGTAATTATGAAATAACTGGGATATTAAAAATATTAGTTAAGTTGTCAATTGTGGCTCAAGCCATACTGTGTATGGATAGCCCATGACAATTTTTTGATAGCCCTTCATTTTGTAAAGATGTGAATAATTTATAGGGGCTCTTATGACATCCATTTTCCACGTGGAAGTCGAGACTATAATGGAATTTAATTGTATGAATGCTCCATAAGAAATGACCCCTTTAAACTATATTTGCTATGCATTACACCTTTCTGAAATGTTTGTGCCTCTCATTTGTTGTGCAATCTTTTTCTCTGAGAGATTAGAACAGATACCATGGACAGGCTTTGGTCGAGGAAAAAGTCCAGATTTCTTCTAGACTCACTGGATGTCCTCGAGCTTCCTCTGATCTTCCACCTCTAGTGGGGGCACCTGGCAGGACCTGGCTGGGGCAAAGGGTTGGAATCCAAGGGCCATGGGCTCCAGGTCAGGCCAACGCTGCCATCAGCAGCTCAGGGCAAAGGCAGGAGGAGATGAGCCAGGCACACATTGCTTCTTGTGGCTCCTTTATTGTCAAGTTTGCCCCACAGCTCTAAAACAGAAAGCAAACAGAGAGGAAAGATGCATTCTGGTGTTCAGAATTGTGCTTTGAATGCTACTTGTCTGGATTCACGCTTTCGAGGTTGCACTGGGTCACAGCGCCCAGGCAATGGACCGTAGAATCATGGAATCCCAGAACGCTTTGGGTTGGAAGGGACCACCTTCAAGGTGGTTGAAGACCACCTTGTTACAACCCTCTTGCCAAGGGCAAGGCCACCTTCCAATGCAGCGGATTGCTCCAAGCCTGGCCTTGAACGCTTCCAGGGATGGGGAGTTTAAGCAGGCTAAACCTGTTGGGAAATACATCATTTGATATGATCTAAAGGACTTTCAGTAGGAGAAACAGAATGGTGAAAGGCTTGAGTGGACCTTTCCAATGCCCATCCTCAAGCCCAAGTTAATCAGCCTAGAAATTACCGGTTATCATCAGCCCTGCCGCTGTTTCTCGCTTACCTGTGTTCGCTTTCAGCCCTGTTGCATCTGGCTCCTGTCGTTTTATGGCACACTGATAAACAGCTATTGATTTAATCAAAATTACGCAGCCAGGACAGCGCTTGGCCCCAGGAAATCTTGCAGGGAAGCACCTAGCAAAATCACTCATCCTGCATTTTTCTGTTGCTCGTGGGCTTCAGCGCTCGCCTGCTCTAATGCAAAGTGAAGCATACTTTGTTCTTCTGCCTCCAGATACCTTGTGTGGCAGCCTGATGCACTCTGATGTGCATTTCACCTGGCATTTGGAAGTATTTATTTAACACAGGCATGATTACTTCTCTTGCGGTGTTAATTCTGAAAAACGCTGAGCTCTTCCAAAAAGTGCTGATTGCTCTCCTGACAGACAAGGTGGAGAAGGGGAAAGGTGCAGGGTCCCAGCTGATGTGGCCCGAGGCTGTTGGTGGGGAGGGTTTAATGTGCATGACAAATTTGCTGCTAACAAAATTGTTCAGGGGCCAGATTTTACTCTGGGTTATGTGGATTTGAATTTGCAGCGCTTCCAGAGGGTTCATCTGTTACTGGAAATTTCAAAGATGGGGTAGATCAGAATCTGGCTGTCTGTGTTTTGAGGTGTATTCTGCTCAGTGAGAGAAACACTGCCCATTTTAACTCTTTCTTAATGTGATTATTCCTTTATAATTACCATTTTCCTTTTATAAGAACTCTTTTTATTTTATTTTTTTTTTATTTCAATTGCCTATCCTGATCATTTACAAACTACTTCTGTATTAAAAAATAAAAACAAATCAAAACTACCCCATTAAAAGAAAAAACAAAAAACAAACCACCCCTCCAAACACAAAAATCCCAAAAGTTGAATAGTATGAAAGAAAAGCTCCTTTCTGTTCGGGTAGGATCACCAGGGCTGGGATAAGCCCCTTGCAATATTATACATATTTGAAACATGAGAGCTATTGTTTTGAAGCTTTACTATGTTATTGTCCTGCTTGTCTGAGTAAGAAGCCTGTATCTCTGCTGGATGGAGGTTAGCTAAGTAAGTCATGCATAGATGGAATTTATTAAGTTTGCATGGTAGTGACAGCTGTGAGTGGGAACAGTAACTCTGAACATGCCAGGGCTGAGAAAGGGAAGGAATTTTCATATGTGTCTTAAAGGAAAATGGTGGGGTAACAGTGAGAGCTCTTCTAACCACTCCATCTCATTACCAAGGGGGAAAGTCACTGAAATGATTTTTAAAGTGTGATAGTCTGGCAGAGAGCTGTCTTTGGACAAGCTCACCAGGCAGATGAGGACAGGGAAGAGTCGGGTTCTGTTAAGAGCCACTGAAAATCAGCAATTTAATACGAATCCATTCAAAAGGAGTTATAAATATACATCAGTGCAATGTAGGAACTAGTTAAGTTATCTGTTAAATTGGCTAAAAATGGTTTTCAAATATAGAATTCACCCCCAAATCACTTCCTAACCATCTGATCTTCAGAAGCTTCTCGTGGAAACACTTTTTTTCCCCTTTCTTTATTTTGCATTCCCTCTCTGCCTCCTGAGATGAAACTCACCTTTGCTGCTGGATCATTAAAATGGCAGCTGTCACTTAGAGGGAGACAAATTCCAGTTGCTGGGGCTGATCCTGGCAGGGCTGTGTAGGCAGAGAAAGGTCAGCCTGGCTTGTGAGAGCCAGGGATGGGCTGCCTGGGGAGCAGAGCAGACCCAGGCAGGGACAGAGGGAGAAACACTGGGAAAGGGGAAAATATTTATTAAAGTCACACCTGATATTAAACCAGCTCGTCCTCCTGGTTTATTGCTCTGGTTGTGGTGAATCAGACAAGCAACAGAACTCGTCTGGAGCAGGGATGCTCCAACCCAAAAATAGCGAGAGGAGATATCTCCTGCCTCGCAATGCTGCCTGGAGCAGCTCCAGAGCAGAACATACTGACATGGCTTTTTAATGTCCCTTTGAAACCCAAGATCCTTCTCTGGCACCTGTGGGGCTACCAAAATATGAGGTGATCCCTCTGCACCTCCTTTTCCACCCCTTTGTGCCCTTCCTCCTCTTGCTGCACCTGGCTGCACCTGGGATCCCATCCCTGTACATTATACATATCAGAAATGCCACAGGATGGGCAAAACATTTTCATGTGGTTTAGGTATAAATCTGACCAGCAGAACATGATGTCTGCCCTGTTTTTTAAAACAGGGTTGCTTGCTCCTTTTGTTTGATATTATATATATTTTTAAAACAACCCCCCTCTTCCGAGCTCTCAGCACCATTCAGATTTTGGGTTTTTTCAGGCAGATTAAAATTAATTCTAATTTTAGAGAGCTCTTTAGGTGGCATCCTTTAATTTTCACCTTTTCCAGGGCTTTTGTTGCAGCCTAAAAATGAGCTTACGGTAGGTTAAATCCATGTTGTTAATGAAGCACTTCTTGCTCTCTGTTTTTCTGTTGTTAGACCACATAGGATATGTTCTGTTGATGTGTGGGGACTTATGATTAGATGAGCATTTACCTCTGAGGAAGCTCAGATTATCACACATAAAGCATCAGAAATAGAAAAATGATGTGCACAACCATGAAAAAAACAATGGATCTTATCTTTAGTTTTTTCCCTAATCACCCTCCAGCATCACTACAGCAGTTAAGTTGCCTCAGGGCTCGCTAGGATTTATAGTTTATTATAACATTGATAAGAGCAGCTGAGCGAGCAGTGCACTGGATGTTCGGTAAATATTAGTTTGAATTTGTGGCAGAATTTTGATCCGGCGCGTTCACAGTCCTCCTGCATTTGCAAAGTTCACTGCAAAATTGCACTGCAGACTAGTTTGGCAAATTCTCTGTGTGTGTGTGTGTGTGATTTTTGCCTGAGCAGGGAACTAACCCGTGCAGATCAAACAGCTCTCGCTGTGGCTGAAAACACAGTTTGAAGCTGACGTTCTGTCTGTCACATGAATTCCATATTTCACTTAATAAGTTATGCAAATGGTGGATTTCATGTTTGGCTTTTTTGTAGTGTTGACTTTGAGTTTTGAATAACATCCAGGCTCAATAGCTTGATTAGTGAAATTAGAGAATAATTGGGAAGAGCAAATCGTTGCTTTTGTGATCTGTCGGTGAATCATTTAGATGAAACTGTTCCCTGTGCCTTGTTTCCTTGTCTTATATTTTGACATTTGATGCCACATCATTCAGGGATTGCCCTGAGGAGCTTTCCCTTCCTTTGCAGGGAAGTAAAACCAACACCCCCCCCACACAGTGGGAAGCCCAGGGCGGAGTGGGAATACCAGCACTACCTTAATGCTACCTAATGGATGTCACCTCCGTGGATTTATGAATCCCACTGCATCTAAATAATGGAGGAGGAGTGATGCAATGCCCTTCAACCCTTGTTCTTCGTGGCTTGCTGGCACTGGGGTCTGAAAGTAGCTTCTTCTCACTCAAATTCTCTATTTGATAGGAATTTTAGCATTCATGTTTTTTCTGGATGTGGTCAAAGTTAAGAAATCCTGGGTTAGACTGTTTTAAAGAAGGAGATGAAACAACACAAGGGTTAAACCAAAATTTTAACTCCACATCATTTTTCTCTTAAGCAACAAATGAAGACCTGTTATAAATCCCACGGCGAAACACACAGGTACAATAGGTTGTAAAAATGGTGAGTTACTTTGGGTTTGCAGCATCTGCCTGGTAGTAGGAAGGCAGAAGATGGTGCCTGATGTAAACCTGAGCTCACATGTGGCCATGACCCAAGTGCCCAACCTGCCAGAGCCATCTCTGCTCCCCAGAGCCAGGCCACGCCAAGCAGTGCCACATCTGGGCCTCACATCTGCCTGGGAAAGAAACCTCCATTGCCTTCCTGAGAGGTGTTTTTAGGCTCATTGGAATAAATAAATAAATATATGGAGGAAGAAAAAAAACCCTCAAATCTCAGCTGATCAGGTCTTGCTTGGATAATTTAGCAAAAGTGCACATATTCTGCCCATTTTAGCAGAAGGGAGGATTTTCTTCCAGCATTTTCCAGACTAAGAAAGTCTGTCGGTGCTGTGAACCAAAGGAGAAAGAAGTAGGAAAAAACCCCATTCATGCTTCCTTAAGTGAAATCACTTATCCCTGTTATACCAGCCTTTATCAGAGTTTGTACACTTCCTCCAATTAAATTATTTTTTTTCTTCAGGGGAGCTCGCGAGGCACTCACATAAATTCTCTTAATTTCTGAGTAATGCAGTCCTGACAATCACTAACGACAGTGGAGTTGATACCGCTGTCAGGGAAGACTCTTTTTCAAAAGAATGTTTTTATAGAATATCACTGTGACACTTCGCTTAGATGGATGTCTTTAGCAGAATTTGATTAATGTAATGTAATAAAAGAGATGCACACTAAAGTGTCTGTACATGTCTTGTTAAGTATGTTTGATTCATTATATGTAGTTCTCCTCACTTCTTTTCTCTTTCCTCAGTTCATTTTTTATCATTTCAATAATATATCTATAAATATGAAAAAGTTGGCACTTTCTTTGACATATATGGCTATTAATTCATAACTCTAAAAAATTGTATCTTTCAACTTGTCACTTTAAAGCTTGTACAGTTTATTACAGTAAGTAACCTGTGTTGGAAATTAGATTTTGAACTTTAGCAAGGAGATAAATAAGCTTGTGGACATAGAAGTTATGGAGAAGATACCTAGATATAGTGCTAGAATAAAATTGCATGAAAAGATCACTTACTTGAAGATGATAATTTCAGAGCTCCCTGAGGATCACATTAAGATTGCGTATAGGAAATGGGCTTCGGCTTGAATTCCAATAACTTTAATTCCTAGAAATGGCAATATTTCAGTTAATCCTTTTCCTTGGGTGGGTGAGTCTCATTCTATAGGCCAATAATATGTATCAGCAGCATGCAATTTCACTAAATATAGGAAATTTACTTTAGAAAGACTCCCAAAAATTCCTCTTGCCCAAGCTTTGTCTGTCCTTTTGCAGTATCAATCAATCTGAGGAAGAGAAAAACCTGGAAAATTTTAATATCTTTGCTACAGGGTGTACCATAACTTTTAAAGAGAACTAGGTTAGTTGTTTCCTGGTTGGCCAAAGGGGAAGCAAGGATGGTCATTAATGGTTTTATGTTGTTTTGCTGTGATAGCAAAAGAGCCGCTCTGCTTCTTTTCTAGTGAGTTTTTAGCCTGTGAATTTTTCAGAGCAGGTCTGACAGGTCCAGTCCAAGCTTGGATCAGGTTTGGGACTGCAGAGATCATTGGCACTGAGGATTCTGCAGCTGGGAAGTCTTTGCGTGAATGTTTCTCAGGACTCGCCTGGGTTTGGGGGAGTTTCTTAAGGTTAAGCAGAGTGGGAGATCCTGAGCTGGATGTCCATGGTGGTACAGCTCAGAGCGTCACCATCAGCCTTCCTGGTGTGGAGGGTCCACAGGGGCAAAGGGGGAGGGGAACAGAGGAAGGATTCGGCCACTCTGCAAAATTCTCTCCATCCTCCTGCCAGCAGGATCATTTCATTTGGTTTTGGCAGGGAATGGGTGAGCGGAACTCGGCAGGCAGAGCGTGTGAGGAGCTCGCACTGCCGACATCCAGAGCACAGACCACATGAGGTGGGTGGAAAGAGCACCCTGGGCGGGCTTGGCAATGGGTGCAAGGTGGGTTTGTTGGCAGCAGGAAATGCAGAAGTCGGGGCAGCCCGGGAGCGGTGGGAAACCGCACAGCGCAACTGCTGCAGGATTGCAAACCACGGAGAGGCTGAGGAGCACCCAGCGAGCAGGGGAGATGTGGTGGGGAAATATGTGTGAAATCAGAGCTCCCAAGTGAGGACAGATGGACCAGCCACAGGAAGAGGGAGGCGAGGAAGGTGGGGATGCCACAGAAGACGTGCCATTTGGTACGTGGTGTAGGAGCATTTTGCTGTTACTTTTTCTGCAAAGCAGGGATTTTATTACTAATACTTACCATGGTTTCTGTTAGACCAGGGCATGTGGTGGTGATAACGTGCATCCTCAGAATGTGGTTGTATTAATCAAGTGCATGGAGTAAAGAGGATCAAAAAAAGGAGGCAGGGGGATTCACTTTTGAGAAGTGCTCAAGCTTCGGTGTTTTCTGAGGCTTTGGGGAAGCGCACGCTGTTGCCTGGAAGCCACAGCTGATGGCAGCGGGTCTTTGGGCACCCTGCAAAGGGAACTGAGTGTTCACAAAACAAAGGTAGGGTTCTGGATGAACACTGGACCAGCAGCACCCAGACCAGCACAGATAATGTCCGTGATGTGAGGGAAAGATGTCACTGTTAGGTAAGACCCCGCTGGAAAATGCTGGGAGGAGTGTCACACCCAGAGGCTGGGCTGGTGCTCTGAAGCTGGTCCTCCATGATACAGCCACATCTTGGAAGCTGAAGTTCCTCTTTCCTGGGTGGGGAAGATGATCCTGCCAGGTATGCACAAGGAGGAGACAGTGAGGCCCTGGCACAGGTTGCCCAGAGAAGCTGTGGCTGCCCCATCCCTCAAAGTATCCACAGCCAGGCTGGATGGGGCTTTAAGCAACCTGGACTAGCAGAAAACGTCCTTGCCCATGGTCCTTAAGGTCCCTTTGAGTCATTCTGTGATTCTATGAACTCTGTTGCTCAGAACTTCCTTCTTTATAACAGTTGTAAACCAGTCAGGTAAAGAAAACCCAGCAGACTTTTCACCTTGAACAAGCCATGTCTCAGGGGAGTCAAACCAGCTGTATTGGTTCCTGTCAGCACACTTGTCTTTGGGGAATCGTTTGTTTTATAAAACCAGATTGCCAGATCTGTACAGCAGAAGGAAAAGGGAGAAAAAACAGGTTTTGAATGAAAATGAACAAAACTTTTAGGAGTGAAGAGTTCCTATCAGTGATAATCTGCAACATCTGAGCGTGAGCAGCTGGGATAGGCACCTGAAATAATGCATGAACAGAAGGAGGTTGGACCACTGCTGTGAGAAAAAAGCCCTCATGGGCTTGCTCACATCAGTGTGAACACAGCTCACCTCCAAGCTGACTTATCCTGGTGTCTCTGTGCTGTTTTCATCAGGGAAGTTAATCTCATCCTTGGGGGGTTTCAGCTGTAAAAAACAAGGGACATTATACGTGTCACAGAATCCCAGAAGATGCTGGGTTGAAAGGGACCCACCAGAATCATCAAGCCCAGCTCCTTGCCCTGCACAGCACCATCTCCAGGAGCCACACCAAGCGCCCAAGAGCATTGTCCAAACACTCCTTGAGCTCTGTCAGCCTTGGTGCTGTGACCACTGCCCTGAGGAGTCTGGAGACAAAAACTTCATGTGAGTACCGTGAATAACAGAGAGGTGATTAGGGTGCCTGCTCGCCCTAGCAGGAGGATTATTACTGTCACAATAGGTGTACTTGTGTAAGCCTCACACTTGTCCCTTGCCAGTTTAGATGGCTTGGCTTGGCTTACAGGCTTTCACTCAGCTCCTTCCTTGCTGCCAGGTGTGCTCTGGCTGCTCCGGAAGGCACAGGTGCCTTCACTTGGGCCTGACTGCACGGAGGTGACTATATCAGAGGAGCTGGGCTGGCCACTTTCTTGGATCAAGGACAGAAGGAAGGAAGCAGAGAAGAGAGAATCAATTCATTTTTAAGGTAAAATCATCTGTGGGAGATGGGAAAAGAAAGCTGAGGTGCTATCTTGCAGTAGCTTATGAACTTTTTGTGTTTGAAAGCTTTATAGTGAAACCTGAATTTCATTTTTTTTGCGTTGGAAAATATTTGGAGTGGTTGATCTCATGGATGTGCAGTGATTGAGCCCTGGTCTCGCTGTTTGCTTTGGTTTCTTCAAACAAATCTCTTGAATATGTTCTTAAATAAAACAAGCAAATAAGGTTATCTTAAGGGAGTTAGTGCATTTACTTGGGTGATTATATTAAGTGTGTGCTTAATTGTTCTTTTGATACCAGCCAAAGCACACAGATATCAGCTCTCAGAAACTGCTCAGAGCAGTTGCTTTACATTTGTGAACGAGGACTAGTGGAGTCTATAAGATGGAAACAAAATATTGGTGGAAATTTGCTGTGGGTATAGAGCCTTTGGATGCAGTTAGAGCTGAAGATGTTACAACCAGTTTTCAAGGCTTTTTATAGCAAGAGAAGTGGATTTCCTTCTGAAAGATGCCTGATCCCCAAGCAGAGTAACAAGAAGGGTGTGGAAAATGCCTGTGGCTGCTTCACTCAAGGCCCATAAATGCAATGAGTCAGGTATTTTGCCTTTATATGATGAGCTGGGAGCTAATGGAAATGTGTTAAAAACAGTTAAGCTGGCAAAATAAACCCTCTGTGCTCATTGTTCCCGAGAGCACGGGGAGCTGAGGTGGTGTGGGGCTGGAAGGGGATGCCCAGATGTGTGTTTCCAGGAAAGGGGAGGAAGGGCTGCTCCGTGCCTGTGGCCGAGGCACAGGTTGCTGAGCACCAGGGTGGTGAACGGTTTGAAAATGAGGAAGGGGTGTTGCAGGGTATGAAATTTCTTCTGGAAAGAAGGGTGTGTGTTGTGGTGAGAGCACAGGGAGGTCGGGCAAGAGAACTGTAAACACCTCTCCAACCGGGCTGTTTCCTTCCCTGTTCCCTCTGCAGCACTGGCCTCCCCTGTTATCCCCAGCAAGAAGAGAAGTGAGAATTAAAACCTCGTGCATTTGGGGGTGTTGGTGTCCCTGCTGCACCTGCTCAAGTGCTGAACAGCAGGTGTTTGTGGCCACATTTGTACTCCTGCAAGGCAGGGATGAAGGGCTGCAGCCCCGTGAGCCTTGCCTGGGGTGGTTGCACAATATTTGGAGTGCTGGAGAAACCTTGGGTGCTGCAGAGATGCTCTTCAGGTCCCGGCAGGGAGACATTGAATGCAAAGCCTTTGCATGTGTTTGCTTGCTGTAGGCCCCAGTTTATTGCCCTGCCATCCCCTTCCTCCCCGCAGAACAAAAACCCCCGTGCTTTATCAAACCTCATTTTCTCTAAGTGCCTTTCTAAGTTTAGTTTTCTCTCTTAATTGCATGCCAAGATGGGGGAAAGGGGGAGGGGAGAAATTGGTTAATTGATTAGTAATTTAGTCTCTGGTGATATGCTTATTTAAGAAATCTGCCGGAGTTATATATGTCAAATGATTCACATGAAAACAACATCAAGTGAATCATATATAAAAATGACATAATTGCTATTAAACTTAGAAGCCATATGTGTGGCTGAGGAAATTACTGGCTTTAGCAACTCTTTTATATTTCTTCCCAAAGCCAGTTATACTCTTCTGAACGGAGAAAGCAACTTTATGTGTAGGAAAATAGTCCCTATGAGCGTTATTTGGAGATCTGTTAATTCAAGGAAGTAGGTGCATATTCCAGCACTGCAGGAAAAGAATCAGAATTGGGAGTGTTGGGAAGCTGAGAAAGGGGTCTGTCGCTTTTTCTTTTTCTCATCAGCGAGATTAAACGCCGGCTCTTGCAGTATGCACCATCTGAGATTTTATTGCTTTCTGTTATTTTTAGTACTAGGAGGGAGATTAAATGAAATCCAGGATTATTTCAGACAGTGTTAAACTTTTTATTGCTCATTTTTGCCATCAGGCTCAGGCTGACCCAGTTGGGTGGGTCATTACAGAAGGTGGGCTCTCCCCCGCCAGCAAACAGAAAATTAATTCATCTACATAATCTTATAGGAAAGCACCAGCAAAAGTAAATATAGCTATTAATACAGCTATTCTTTTATTTGACATTACTCTCTTCTCAGAAGTCTGTTGTGCACTGAACTTCACGTATGCAAACAGTATTTTATGTGTGGCTCAGCATCCTTGCAGCCTCTGTGGGATCACAGGCTCGTGTCACTTCCTTGGGTGTTTTGGAAGCTTATTTTTATTTATCTTTTTAAGGCTGCTTGAAATAAACCTAAACTGATTTAATATTT
This sequence comes from Eulacestoma nigropectus, assembly GCA_013397775.1. Taxonomy (NCBI): domain Eukaryota; kingdom Metazoa; phylum Chordata; class Aves; order Passeriformes; genus Eulacestoma; species Eulacestoma nigropectus. Next base: position 1,271,800 of record VZTE01005949.1, on the reverse strand, counting down.
TGCATTTCTTTATGAGGAGATTAATAAGAAGGCTGATTTTTTTTTGTGTGCGTGTATTTACTTGAAATCATTACATAAGAAAAAAATTAGCTTGATACAGCTGACTTGCTGCTTGTTACCGATGGTTCCTTCATTTTTATTCCTTTTCATAGGGTGGTGCCTTTTCCATTAGTCACAGCCCTCACCACGTTGATATATGCAGTAAGGAAGGCTTTAGGTGCTGGTGGAGATGAATAGCTGCTGGAGCACTCTCCTGCAGTTAATCTTGGGAGGAAGGAGAAATTCTGGTCTTGCCTCTGCAGGTTGCAGAGGTCTCGCTTGTCTTCGGGGGTGGGTTTCGTCAGTTCACGAGCGTGCCTGCCAGCTGGTGCTGGCACAGTTTTAGCCCAGGACATTAGCAAGTCCCCCCTGATGAAGAGGAGGGGTCAGTAGGCAGCTATTCAGCTCTGACAAGGGTGTCTGTGTCATCGGCACTGAGGGATGGAGCATCTATTGTGGCCCGTGTGATGGGAAGAAACCCCCCAGTATTTTCTGTAATTAGTTGCCAATAAATCAACTTCTAGGAGCCACACACTAAAGGCTATCCCAGTGGAATGTCCCTGTAAACTGTATTTTGTTGTGTCTGGAGTAACATTCCCCATATTTTGGGTACTCTGAGTGTCCCATGGTTTGTCCTCGGCCGCCGGCCTGGACACGCATCATTTCTCCTGCAGGCCTTTGGGCTGCCCTGGCACAAACAAGTTTGTCGGGAAAGCGGGGATTACACTGTCCTGAGCTGGACTTTTCCCCTGCTGCATGTCTGTCTAATCTTGCTGGGGAGTCACTGATGTAAGAGGAATGAGCTCCGACTGGAGTGGGCAGTGAATGCGTCTGCGATGGGAATAACGATTTATTCCATAAACACGGAGCGCTAACGGAGCCCTGAGCTCTGACTCAGCCCCAGCTTGGGAAACCCAAACCTTTCCCCTTGCCTGTGCCTGCCAGCCCCTTCTTTCCCCTCAGACCTTCAGCCTGCCACCGAACGCAGGCTGGGAGATCGTCTCTGAGACTCATCCAGGACTGCCACTGAACTTGTCAGTAAACACAAAGGGCTTTTGTTTCAAAGAGTTAATGCAGCTGGTTTGCTTAACTGCTCCAAGGAAAGGGATGAGCCAGGTAGGGAGCCACAGAGTGACCAATGCTTCTGAAGAACAATCTAACTTGTTGTAAGTTTTCTAAGTGGGAACACATCTGAGTGGAGAATTGGTATCAGCAGTTGTGAAACTTTTTTCTTTGATTTTGGGAGCTCTTAGTCATTTTTGTCTGAATCCAGGTTCACAGCTGAGTCATTCCTTCTGCTCTTCTTCCCCTGGTGACTTTTCCATGCTGTTTCATTTTTCCCAGATAGACATTACTGGAGCAAGGCTACGCTAACCACACTGCAAGCAGTGAAAACAGCGTGTGATTTCCTGGGGAAGCAGAGAACATCCTCCGTGTGTGTTTCTGGGACATGTATCCCGAGCACATGGAGGTCTGTGCTGTAGGGAAGTGCATCAGGACAAAGTGTGGGAGAGGCAGATGCCAGCAGTGTCACTGGATTTACCTCCAGCTCAGGCTAAAGAGGAAATTATGAGTAAATATGTTGCAATCTTCACTCTGGTGCTTAGTTTAGCAGTGCAGAAGGTTGAAGAGGGGCTGAAGGAAGCGGTGTCAAGAGCTGCTCTTGCACACTTTGTATTTTCACCTTGTTGGGTATTGGCACAGCATGGGATGGCTTGAGAGAGACAGAGCAAAATGCATTTCAGAAGAGGAAAGGGGCCCCCATATAATGAAGAGTTCAACTGAAATAAGTGTGGGGAAAAAAAATTTATTTCTTTGCATGCCAGATTTCTTGCCACTTTCAAGCTAATCCTTTCAGTTCACTTCAATACAGTCACTGAAGTAGCTTAGAAAAAGAGAGAAAAAGATCTTTGATATGTTAGATCAACCAAAGTTTAAAAAATCTCTCTTTGTGTATGCCATTTATAATGCAAATCTCAAGTTGGCATTTTATTTTCACTTACTACCATTACTGAAGTACCTTGGAATACAAAGGCTGGAGATGGAGGGAGATCCCAAATGACAGAGTGCCTTTAATAGTTCAATAATAAATGAAAAAAAAAATGAGGTTTTCTCATTTCTGTAAGCACCTTCTACCTCTGTAGCATGTGAGACACAGGGAAAAAGAGAATCTTACTGTACAGAGGCTGAAGTTATTGGTCTGAGTCTTCTGGGAATTTGAATTCAGCTTTGGTAGTGCGTCCCCAAAAGGATTTGACCCTGGCCTGGAGTGTCCTGTGACTTTCCTCCTACCAGGAGAAAATGTAAGTGTTAACTCTGTTTGCTTAGGCAGTGAGCAACTGGTTAAGTTTTCTTTTGGAAAGAAGCCTAATTTCTAAGAGTCGCCTTCCCAAATATATAACCTGATTTCTTTCCCCTGTGTTCCCAACATTTAAGCACTGATTAAATGTCACCAAAGATAATAGGAGAAATGCTCATGACGGCCAGGCTATTTTAAAATAGCATGGGCATGCTTAAAGCAATAAGTAATTTTGCCTCTGCTACACAGTGTGTTTAATGCATATTTAAATTAAACTGTAGACAACTTTGAGCAGGCTAGATCTGGAAATGAGTTATCTTTCTAATTGGGGATATTTTGGGATTTGCCCTGCTGCATTTCACACAGCTGCTCTGCGGAAGGTGACTCTTAAATGGGGTGATTGTGGGCTCCTGTCATTCCTGAGAGCAGGGATCTTGAGATTATCCTGTCTGCCTTTTGAATCCTGGTATTTTGGTATTCTAGGGACAGTGGGGGAACTTGGTCTGTAGTTCATAACCCACCCCCGTGCTCTGTTTCCAAACCAGAATTAGTCTTCCTTTTCGCTCCCTGCTTGGTGCCAATGTGCCTTTGTCTCCACTGAGAAATCACTGTGGCATCAGAGCTGAAGCATAGGTCAGTGTGTTTTCTGGGAGTCAAAGTGACAAGATTATAAGTTTATTTATTTATTTTCCCCCACTGTGCATGTTTTTGTTTGTTTGCTTGTTTTTTTGAACTGCAAACACCACTTTAACCTCGGCTATAGCATGTGCTGCACTGTATCCACCAGAAGTTCCAGTCCGATTTCGAGGGGTTTGGAAATGTTTCGTTGAAACTGGGAAATGATGGGTGCAAAAAAAAAAAAAATAAAAGTGCCTTCTAACTAAGCTGTTACTGATTATCTGAGTGCAATGTACAGATTAAGGGCCTGATCTAAAAACCACTGGGGTCAATTGACTGAAGTGGACTTTGAATCAAGTCTTACGAGCGTTCAGTGAGTGCTGCGGTGGAGGGTGCTGGAGATGAGCACAGCACACTTTCCTCTCCAATAAGCCTGAAATACTCCAATAAGCTGAAATTCTAAAGTAGAGTTGATTTTCTGGCTTGTATTGAAAAGCCCTAAAATTATTGCATACGGAGTGTTTTTAATACGTAATGCGAGAAATATTCAGCTGGGAGCACAGATTATTTGTAGCATCTCAAGAATGTGACTTTCCAGGTGTAGGAACTGGCATTTCAGAGTTTGTTTCTTTTTGGACAAAAGGGTGTTTCATCAAACTTTCTGCTTTTCAAAATTGTATGATCTAAATCCTTTAGATTACATGTTTTCCCACATGGCAGTGATTCTATAGCCTTTTTCAAGCTGCTATGGAAAAACTTGAGGGAAAAATATAAATAAAATATGTCCAAGCATGCAAGTCAATGATCTGTGTGTTAAGCCTATTGGCACATACAGGACAATTTTATTGCATGACCTACTGGTTAAAAACATCAAAAATATAAGTCAAGTCATTCGAAGAACTGCTGTTTAGTGAGTTAGAATGAATGAAGTCTTTATTGAGTACACGCTTCCAGATTCATCACTGGTTCTGTTCTAGTCATGCCCTATCCTAGTCTTAACTGCCCCAGGCAGTCTTTTTGAGGCCACTTGACCTGCCAGTCATATTTCAGAAACTACTGATACGGTTCCTGATTTAGTTTAGATTCCAAACAGGCTAGCTGCTGGATTACAGACTAATGACCCATCAGATGCTAAAGGCAAAGGCTTAAAGTGCTCTAGTGAATTAAGCCTCAACATTGTCTGAAGGGAAGAATTTATTATGTCATTAAACTTGATTCAATAAGTTTCATTTCTTTAGATGCATTGCACTAAGCAAGAAGTCAGGAATTAGTGGGAGGGAGAGGTACCATTTTGATTCTCTTCAGGTAAAGCATTGATATTCAAGTAGAGCAGCAAGGGATGCCATTTCATAGAATTTTGGCTGTATTGCTAAAAACAATAGGTTGAGAAAACTCTTCATAGCTGATTAACTAACCATGGACTCCTCAAACTGGGTTCACTTGAATATATGCTTCACTTGGTAAATACATAGCAAAGTGAGGCTTGCCTGATTTGATGAGACCCTTGGTGAGGTTTCAGGGGCTTTCCATCAAATATCAAAGCCTCAGTGGTGTAAAGATATTAGTAGCAAGTTATAGATGGCACTGGGATTTAATGCAAAACTTAATACGAGCACATAATGTGATGAGTCAAACGGGGATTGCAGCCTGCCTCGGAAGAGTATAACAGTGATCTGAAGGAAAAAGCCTGCATTATGCAGAGATCACTTTAAAACATAAAAAAAACCCAAATTTAAAAAAAAAATAAACATTTGGTGTTTTATCTATCTGCATATGTCTCCTGGTTGTGTTACAGCAACAGAAAAAAAAAAGTGTTTATAAATAATAACAAGGATTCTTCAGGAAAATGTTAGGATTTCTGCCTGTAGCTTTTGTCACTCATCTCTCCCGGTATCTGACGGAGTTCGTTTGAGTCCTTTAAGATGTTTTTATGTTGTAGAGATGGTCACGCAATCGGGGGAGAAGAAGGCTAGAAAAATGTGATTTTACTGGTATTCTTTTATATCAGGCAGTAAGATGGTAAGAGTGTATGTTTTTTGAGTTTTAAAATTAATTTAAATGTAGTCAGATTATAATTTTAATAAATTATGGACCTTATTACAAATGTCAAGTTGCACTGAAATATGTTGAACCGTATGTATTTATATGACAGCAGGTCTGGGATTAGGATTTTTTTATTAGATGATTTTAATCACATTAATACAATTCATAATCAAAGGGAATATTTAATATTCTGGTCTTAAAGTTAAAATTGACCAAACAGGCTGATTGTCTCTTTCTTTAACGGAGGCTATTCTTTCCCTAAAATGCAATAGCTTTTCCTTGGGAGTTAAAGAAGTGGTAAAGGTCACTCTGATTTATATTCATACACGGCTCTACTTTTTTTCTTTTCTCTAACACACTGGAAAGGCAAAATGCACTGCCGTGTTAAAACTACTTTCCACTGTGATCTGAATGATTAAATCCTGCAGACATGTGTGTATATACACACACTTATGAATTCATATTTATCTTTAGGCTTCTAATGAAAAACATATATAATTTAACTGACCACTGCGAGATCTTAATCTATAGCATGGGCTTCTGAAGAACTGAAGCTGGGAAATTCATACAACTCCAGGAGATTCAGCAAAACATCCAAAGTGTTTTCCACCTTCCCCTGCTGTTAGAACATTCTTAATTAGAGTGATAGTACTAGGTAGGTGGCCCACAAGTTGTCTCAGACAAGTGTGAAACTCAGCTTTACCTGGTTTATGGTGGATTTTGGTTTTGTGTGCCTATTTTGGACAAGCAGTTCTGCTGGGAATCAAGGAAAAGGATGTATTTAGGACATACCAGCCCAGCGTGCATCAGCACAAAAACTTTAAATGCTTAAACCTTTGTGCTGGGACTGGAACGGGCACTTCATCTGCCCAAAGTTAGTAAAAAAATTTTGGAGGACTTTGCTTAGTGATTGTAAAACAAATGTTGGACTCTTGGAAGCTGCGGCGTAGTGGTGTTGGAGGGAGCTTTTCTACCATCCCTTGTGGTGGCATTTTTGTTCTGGGCCCAAAGTGATGTCACTGGCGGTGTTCTGCGTGGGCATCCTCAGCCTTGGTTCTCTTGTCCTTCTCCACTGAAAATGTCAGGAAGATTTGAACTGGCAGTTTGAAAATTAAACAGATTTCAGTATTGTGCTGAAAAGGCGAAATATGCTGGTTAAATATGAAAGGGTGTATATTTATCTTCAGGCATCAGCTGTGGCATCTTGTCCCGGTTGCAAGAAAATGTTACCCCCAGCTGGTGCAATAGGACCCTGTTTCTCAGCATACTCTCCCCGTTCTGCTGCTCCTGGCCCAGTATGGGTAAAAACAGCTTGCTGGAGTTTGAATCACAGAAATTTCAAATTTATGGGACCTCCCAGATACCCATGGTGTGTCTCTTTGTAAGTAGTTCCCCCCCAAGGAAGGAGGAGAGGAGAGGGATGAGGAATGAAAGAGGGGAATGTGGAGCCACAGGTGGCCTCAGCATGTGCTCCTTCTCCTTTTGTGAGCCAAAACTCTTGAGCATCCCTATAGCTGCTTTGGGGAAGGCCATAAATGCATTAGAAACTGCCCCTCTCAGCTCCAGAAATCTCTGTATCAGAAAATATCCATTTCCCTTTTTTTGGCATTGATTGTGGATCTAAAAATGGGGACCTGCATCCAGGGAGATCAAACTCCACATCTGATAAGCGGCTCCGTGTAGCCTCAGCACAACCTCTGTCAGTTTTACCAAACTGCATAACGGGGATAATATTTAACCAGCCTGTGGGGGTGTTAAGTGATTACTGCCTCTGTGGAACCGTGTTTTATTATCACCCCTGTGTCTGTTCCTGGCTGACCTGGGCAGTGTGTCCTTGCCTGCTGTATTGCGTTGTCAGGTGGCTTCCTCTGTGGCAGGGATGTGGGACAGCCTCGGAAGCTGGGCTAGTAGAGTGTTAGCAAACAAGATATGCAATAAGGGAGGTTTTTCACCAGGTTTTGGCTTCACGTGCACCTTTACTGATCTTTTGTGGGGAATAGATGCAGTCCGAGGCTGCTGGAAAAATAATAACCCAAAATACCCGATTTTTCTATGACTAGTAAATGGGTGGAGTAAGAGAGCAGGGCAACACTGCCTGAAGGCCACCTCAAAGTCTTCCTTCTCTCTTCTAAACCTGTCCCATTTCAAGCTGCATTTAGAAATTTTAACCCAGTCTTGAAATTTTTCACAGCATTACAAATACTCATTCATTTCTCTTCTTTGACTGCTAAACATGTGTCCTGCAAAAGAAATATGCTGAAGGGGAAGGAGAACATTTCTTTCCAGTTTAATGCTGTCATCACTCTGTAGCTCAGACTCTGTTGTGCTATGAAAACACAGAGTATAAAGATTTCTGCTAAGGAATATGCATTTGACTTCTGCATGCAAGTGGTGTTCTTTATGGTGTTTCTTCAGCCTGCTCTGAAGACACTATTCCAAAAATAACTTCAGGTTTAGAGTGCTTTGAAAATGATAGCTTTCAGCAAAGGAGATGAGAATCAAGTTCTCCCATTTTATAGAAGGTGAAGTTGAGGCATGAGAAGCCACAGGTGGCCAAATTTTTTTTTATATGTTGTTTGAGAACAGAAAAGGGTGTACCTTTGGGAATTAAATTTGCACTCTGTTTGTATAGGAGAAAATATGGATTTACTTGGTCTCCTGTTAAAAATAGGTTCCTCCCCTTTATTTTATTTTTTTTTGGTGTGGAACTTCTTCACATTTGTAAAGGTATATTTTTTATTTATATGGTTGATGTGTATGTGTACTTGGCATTGCTTTAGTATAGTGTGTGTGTAGTATTTTCTGTAGTTTACCGCAGTCCTTAGTTCTTGTCTCTGATTTTTTTTTTTTTTAAACGCCTTAAGATGCCTAATTAAAATTTATGTAGCTTTACAAACCTGGACAGTTGGTTTAAAGGAAAAGAGGTGGGAAAACCCTCCCAAAACATTAGTCTGTGTCAGTTGGGTTTCCTTTCTCAGCTGTAGTTTACAGGATTATCATCAGCTCTTAGCACTGGGAGGAAAGTTAACCACAAAGACAACAAGCTGCAGTGACAAAATGTGTTGTTCCTTTTTTGCAGTGGGTGACTTTGATTTCCAAAAGGGAGTCTCAGTTACCTATTTCAGAACGCTTCACTTGGCCCCAGGTATTTCAGGTAGATTAATAGCCTGATGCAACGTGCCCCGTGTGAAATCAGTGATGCGGCTGTGTTACCTTGGATGCCGTAGGTACAAGGTACAAACTTCGTATTCCTGTTTTTCTCTTGCTTGCATTCCATTTTCCACCTTTTGGTAAATTTTAAACACACATTGCTGCTCGAGCAAGGTTATTATTGGGTTTGCTTGCAAAAATTAGCGCAAACCAGTCACTGGAGAGGGGAACAGGTCATTTTGAAGACTAGATTGAAGTCTCAAGGAGTTCTTGACTGTTCCAAGAATTTTTCCTCTGATTTCTTGTAGTAAAATACCCATTAATCAGACACAAAGCTGGAGTATGACATGTATTCTGTTTCTCTACCCATTAATCTTAAATATTTTTGCCATTCCTGTTGCCTTTGTTTGCTTCCTGGCACGTGCTCTCCCATGGATGGCAATGCAGAAAGGCGTCTGACTGATGGATAATGCTATGGGGGTGTTTTACTCACAGAAAAGGAGTGTCTGGAAGTTTCTAGATACAGCCTTCCAACCACAGGCTGGCTTGGTGCACAATACAGATGTAAGACTATGAAACTGGAATCTGAGAGTGTGTTTGGACCCGAGCCTGTACGATCCTTGCTCGGGGGATGTTATTGCCTGAGGGTGTTGCTCTCAGAGACCCCTGTGAGGTGGTAAAGGTGGTTTCACCTGACAAGGAAAGTAAGGGGTGGAGAGACTCACACTTTTAGGTGGATTTGGGTAGATAAGTGGTTTCATAACTTAGGTTGGCAACCAAAAGCCTTGCATAAAATCTGGCCCTCCAAAGGACCTGAGTGACTTCAGCTGGCACATGGAATTGCAAAGGGAGCGGTCAGTTTGTCTGACCCTGGGCTGGCCAGTTCACTTTCTCTGGCTGTCCCCTCTCTCTCCCTCTTGCCCCTCTGGGCAGCAACTCAACACTGGAAATCACTTTAGAAAGTAACACTCCTAGAAGGGTATTTCCATTTAAGTTCATGAGATCAAATGCTGGTTTTGATTACAAAAGAGCAAACCTATTGCCCTCCACGGGGTTGTGTTGATGTAATACAGCCATAAAAGAGCACAATTTGTTTAGCCTAGCAACAATGAAGACTAAGAGGGGTCATGATTTCTGTGTGCTTAAAAAAAAGGGGGATGTAAACACCAAGAAGGGTTGAGTGGTCTCAGTTAAATGACAATATTGGCATGAGAACAAACGAATATTCAAGAGACATAAATAAAATCAGCCCCCTATTAAGAGTCCTCAAATTATCTAAATTCCAGAAAAAACTTCCTGTGAAAGTTACGAGGTTAACAAAATTAACTGGTTTTAAGATGAAGCTAAGTAGTTTATGAACAGCATTATATGATGATCTTTCCTGGGATAGCAAGGGATGGGGCTCTAACCCAGAACTGAGCAAGATTTCCTGTGTTTCTATAAGCAAAATTTAGCCAATCTGGCCTGCAGGGCTTCCACTTCAGAAGATGTGTTTATGCGAGCCCTTTTTTGCTGAGCATGACTGAGGATGTCCAAGCTGCATTCCTCAAATAAGGTGGTGGATTTGCTTTCTTCAAAGCCTATCGTTCTTCTTGGGTATAGGTGCTGTATTTGATGAACTGAAATAATTTGAACTTTGCCCCTTTCTCTTGAGAGGCAGATGCGTTATCCTGATATCTCCCTTTAGCAGGGCTGCCAAGCTCTGGCTGCAAGCTCTGGCTGAGGTTAGGAAGCCACCACTCTCTGCGTGTGGTGGGGGTGACCCCCAGGTTCCTCCATGTGGGGCTGGGGCACCGTGTCCACATTCGTGCCCTGTTGGGGACCTGGGAATAGATTACAGACAGTTTCGACTTCAAATTTCCTTGCTCTCTTGGGGGTGAAATATAATCCTTGCCCTGGCTCTAACACATCCTTTGTGGTTTAATTTAAATGGTGATTTTTACGGTGACACGTGATGTTCATCTGCTAACCTTTTCCCCAATATGTTCAATTTAAAGAAGCATCAAATCTCGGAATGCGCCTCTATCTATAGACACAGAAGCGTGCTATGAGGTAGTTTACCTACTTAGGTTGGTACCTAAGAGCTTGTAAACAAATTCATAAATTTGTCATGATGATTATGGTGTTGGCAAACACAATGGTTGATCATGTTATAAATGTTTATCAACACCCGCACTCACCCACCTGCTAAGAGGTGCTACGCTTTAATGAAATTGTTTGAATATCAAGGCTGGTTGCTAAGATACAATGTTCTTGTTACCAGGGATGTGATGCTTACAGATTTCTGTTATCAAATAATGATTAGAGATGTGCTAACCTCAAGGTGCTCGGTGCAGTGGAAGGCTTACTGAGCCACAAATTAGTAAACTGTCTGCCTGAGCAGACACTTACAGAAGGAGCACATGTGCATCAAACTTACCGAGCTGACATTTTTAAAGAAGACAAGATCTGGCAGTGTAAATGTTCCTATAGATGATGAAAGACTGTCATAGGAAATGTTTACATGATCTGTTGCCTAGCACAATGTCTTTGTGCCATTTTCCCTCCCGACGCAGAACAGTGTTGAAATCACCAAGTCAAATAACTGCCTTCCTCTTGCTCGCTAGAATGTCTCTTGCCACTCACCTCTTGGAATTACACACTCGCAAATGCCGATTTCTGTTTTCTAAGGGCCACACAAAGATGCAAACAAAGGAGTGTAAGAAATTGGCCAGCACGTGGATCTGCTGGATAAAAGATGGCACTTTTGGGAACTACAGTGGATCCAAGGTTGAAAGTTTTGTTGTTGTTAAAACACACCTACATGTTAAAGAAGGCAAACACCAAATGTTGATAATGTTTTCTTTTTAGTGTAGGTGCTCTGAGGGCTCTGTTTTTCCTAATGCACTTTGCAATAAGGTATAAATATTGTACTTCATTTTATTCTTTTACCAAGTGCTTTTCAGTGTTATTAATCATCAAAGAAAATAATGAGCAGCACAATATAGATGATCAAAAGGATTTTGCTCACACTGCTGCAGTGCTAAGTAACCTTTAAGTGTAATTGTTGATCTCATTATTGAATTAGGGTTCAAGGTGTGTTTGCAGTCTCTTCATTAGCATGAATTTGAGTTTAAAGCCAGTTCAGCTGAAATTTTCTCAATTGTAAGCAGAGTTCATGCTTGCCTGTGAGACTCGCTATATTTTTACATCAGCAGTAATTGTTTGTTTCAGTGTAAAGGCATGTTATTTTCCTGCTCCTGTAAGAATCCTTTTGTAGCTACTCACAAGACACTCCTATTGCTATAAGTAAAAATCTGTTGGCAATTAAATCCAATTCAGTGCAGTTCTAGCAGATAAGTAGACAGATTTAAAAATACGGAATTGCAAAATAAAAAAAAAATCAGCAGTAACTTACTACGGTTATAATTCATGATATTAAGCTTTACCCTTTGGATGTAAAATTCCTACTTTATAAAACGGTACAAGATTGCATCCTACAACAGGCTCTTAACATAACCCATGTTCTACCTACGCTGTGTGGGCTGTTCAGACAAATAATCGCCTTCAGCAGATGCCTTTGTCATAATGAGTGTGATAGTTTAATATTTATGGAAGAACTGCTGATTTTCAATGCCTGCTTTAAAACCCCAAGAATAATTTTTCCAGCTCTAAGGGCTGCACGGAGACAGAATGTTGTGCAGAGTGAATGGGATATAGCAACCTCTCTATGCCACTTCCCAGTGATGGGAGTGGGTGTCCTGCAGGGGATCACCTGCACTGTGGTTCTCTCTGCTCCTGCCTCCCCAGTTTTCAGTAGGGAGAAGCAGCGGGGCTGGTAAAAGGGGCTCATCACCCCCAGTCAGGTGAAGCTGATGAAGTGATGCAGAATTAACTAATTTCTGTTGCTTAAGCTGAGGTGGGAGAACCTGAAATCTGGCCTCTATGGGAATGGATTTGCACTGTGGCTTGTGTTCACCTCCTGGGACAGCTGATCCCCTTGGCCTGCTCTCCCACCTGTTCCTCTGTTGGCTTTCACTGAGCTTTAGACCTGCATTGAATTTTATGGCTCTGCTATAATATTTCTGACATTTTTACTTTTGTTGTAGCATATATTAGCTATGAAAATATTCTCTAAACCTAAGTCCTAAACCTTCCCTTCCTTTCACCACTTGTTATCAGCAAGCTGGGGACTGTAGCAGTGGCCACCATGGAAATGGAGATGTAGTGAAATGCCTTGAAATAACACCAGAACACAGATACTCACCTGGCCCTTTATGAAAATATGGACACTTTATCTGCTGCAGCTGCCTGTGAGGTGGGAGAAAAGTTGGCTTTTTTTCTTCTTTTTCTTTTTCCTTAGGTTTGTTGTAATGAATGATTTACATGGCATTCGATTATGCTGGGATATACTGTGTCAGGTGGCATGACCTGATATAACCCAACTTAATGGAACACATATGTTTAGGCTGTATTACATGTGAAGAAAAATTCCCTGAGAAGCTGTCAGGAGCAGGTGATTCCTGCAAATGGAAAATATTTGCACAGTGATATTTTATACGAGTCAAAATTGAAAGGTGTGTAATACTTCAGCATGGATTTAGGGGCCTTAGCCCCTCTGACTTTGCTGGGACTAAAACTTTTTTATATGCCACTGTTCCCTTTGGAAATACGATTTAAGAGCTGAAATTGAGATGGAAATTCTGCAAAAATCTTGCTTTCGTTAGAGCTGATGGAGTTACAGTTGTGGGAGAGGCTGCAAGTGAGATCCAAATCAATTGACTCGCAGCTAGCAATAAAGCAGGATGTAAGGAATTCACACGAGCAAGTCTGGATTATTATTTTCCTTTTAAAATATTGCGTGCTTGATCGCTTCCCCTTTTGGAAATCAACTTGATAGGAATGTGGGCCGAAGTGCAAGGTTTACATTTCACTCCGACATGACTATGTCGAGGTACCCAGCTCTAAATTTGGAGGCTCATATGGATTTTTTTTTTCTTTTTTTTTTTTCTTTTTTTATTTGGTGTCAGAAATAGGAGCCTAAATTTAGGCTGCGAAGTTCATTTAAGAGTCTAAATATAAGTGTTCTGCTTTTCAAAAGTGCTGAGCACCCTGCAGCTCCCGCAGGCTCCATTGAGACTTTGCCTCGGTGTAGGATGCTGCTCCCAAGCGCACCCCGTCCCAGGGGAGGCTCCTGGGTGTGTGCATCCTATGTTTGTGCAGCACAAAATCCAGCAGTGCCTGAGACTCAGAAGTCAGAAAAAATGCCTGTGTGACCCTAATTGTATACACATGTAGTGGCCTTCTCTGTGTATACATTATGGCAGGGTTTGATCACGTCCTCTGCCGCGCTCGCTGGGGTAAATGTTTGGGAGTGTGATGTGAGCGAGGCGGGGGTTACAGCCAGACAGATGTTTCTGTGAGGATGGAGAAACGAAAAGTCTGTGGTTTGAGAAGCCAAACATCGACACTCTGAGCTTTTTCATGTGGGCTCCTCTGTGGATAAGCAGAGTTTAAAAGCAAAGCATTATCCCACTTCCCTTGCAGGGTGTTTTTTACCTGTAGCCTGATCGCTGTTGCACCTATGTTGGTGATACTCCTGTTTCTACTCTATCCAGAGCCTTCTCCGTCCTGTCTGGTACCCAGCATTTCACCTCATCTTGATCAGATTTTCTTCTCTCTTTATCCTATTTTAGCAGACTCATAGTTTCCTTTTATGCAGATTTCCCCTTAACCCCACTTTTATTTAATTTCTCTCTGAAAAACACTGACAGTTTAAATTTGTGTTTGCTCTGGGTACCCAGCCTTATATCCAGGGGCAGGAATTGCAGGTGATAAATTCTTTTTCTCCTGTAGCCCTAAGCTCAGCATAAAACTCTTCCATGCTGTGTAAATGGCTTTAGAAAACCCTGAGTAGGGATAGGTTTGGCTTGTGTGAAAATACGTTTCAACTTTGAGAAGTTTTTTAAAAAAATAAAATTAAAAATCTCTCACAAACCTGTGATGTAAATAAGAACAACCTGAGATATAAATAAAAACAACCTGGCCAAAGGCACATGGGTGATCCTGGACAAGAGCTACCCCCGTTTCTGCTGAATCCCAAGTTCCTACTTGGAATAGTTGTAGGATCTTTGGCAAGGATAAGCCTTGCTGTTATTCTGGGCAAGGCAATGCATTTCCTCTCCCCAGCCCTCATCAAAGAAAAGCCTCAACTTTTTTGAGCTGAAGTGTCTCCAAAGCATCTGTCTCTCGAACAGATACCTGGCATAGCACTGCCAGCTCAAACAGTTAAAATTGGCTAGACAAAAAGTGACTGAAATCCGTGTCTATTAGTAAGAGGAGTTTTCAGGCAAACGGTTACATGTGTTGCTGCCGCTGCCAATAACGCCGATATTTATTTTTGTATTATGCACAAACCTTTAAACAGGATCATCCCCGTTACAACACATCATCAGGGGCTACTCTGCACTGAGCATATGGCAGGGCTGGAGCTTGGAGAGATGGGTAGTAGCTGGTAAACGCTGACAGTTGAGAACAGACCATTGTCACTACTCTGAGCGTGTTTGCAGTCAGGGTGCAGAGGCAGCAGTTACCTGCTTTTGAAGGCTCCAGCTTCTCCAGAAAAGATGGGAGCAGATGTCAGGAGCCTCGGATTTGGATCCGATAAGGACTTGGATCAAAATATCAAACAAAAATATTTTAGGGAAAGTTTCTGGGAGGAAGTGAGCTATATGGGGAGCATGGCTTGCCAGGCTTTTTAAAAATAAAACGTTCTCACTCTGTGTTTAGCTCTCCCACAGTTTGAAACACTTGCGGTGATCGAGCCTAGCAGCCCTTGTCAGTCTACAGTACATCATCCCCCTTCGGTTGGCTGGGAACATCTCTCCTGTAAGGGCAAAATAAAGCTGCTCATTTTGCACACATGCTTTTAAAACTATAGGCAAGGAATACCTAAATATAAAACAAGGGCACCTTGGGCTGAATGCTTTCTGACTGAGGCTGTTATCGCCCTTTCCCCTTGCAGTTGCACATCTGCTTCTCCTGCCTTTTCTTACACGCACCTGTAGCTTGCTGACAATCGCAGACTGCTTTGAGTCGGAGGAAACCTTAAAAAATCCTCAGGTTCCAAACCCTGGCCCTGGGCAGGCACAGGGACAATGTGCTCGTGTGTCCCTGTGGTGTGTGTGAGCTGCTCAGGTTCACACCCCTGTCACACCTCGCTCACTCCGTGCTCAGGAGCGCATTCCTCCAATTAAATACCAAACCACAGCACCGTAATCTACAGAGGCAGCAGGAATCCCGGAGCATGGGTGGAGGAGAGAGGGGCCTTCTGCTGCCTTCACAGGCCAGTGCATCATCTTTAGTCCTTTGTTTGCTGAGGGGATACAAGATTTGGGGGTCAGTGAGAGTTCTTTGTTTCTTCTGTGTGTTTTCCTTGCAGAGCTACATAAGCAAATCACCTTGTGGTAATTGTGGTAGCTCGTCCAGGAGAGATTTTTTTTTTTGGTGTCTTTTTAAAATTGCTGTTCATATGATACCTACAAATACCTATTGCTGACTGGCTTTCTGAACTGTTCTTTTTGTTGGCACTTTGAAAAAAGTAAAATTAATTGATTAAAAATAAACTTATTAGTAACTCCCTCCAAACTTGAGAAATGGGCAGGTTTTCCTTGTATTTTTTTTTTTTTTGACTTGAAACTGCCTGGGTTGGGAAGACAAGATGCTTTTCAGTGCATAGATTATGAAAAAGGAGATTAGCAGACCTTCGTCGAAGAACCATGAGTTATGTTAATCCATGAGGCTCTTTATGGTAATTGCAAACTAAATCAAACGACACAACTGTTGAAATGTGCTGTAGAATTTTTTTGCCAATTAACAATCAGAAACAGTAATGTTGATGTTCCTACGATAAGTCATAGTATGTCAGTTTGCAAAAGCATGCAAAGTAAGTTTGCTGTTTCATGGCAAGCTTTCCTTTTGTTGCTTGGTAATGAATTGTAATGTAGCTGCTTCCCATTTACCGTGAAGAGGTAACCATCAGCACTTGCTGGGCTGGGGGCCTTCTCAGGGGTGAAGAGAGCCCTATTTTCGCTATAAATGTTGTGCCCAGCCTGTGACAACGTTATAGAAAGGTTTATTCACCAAAATAAAATGCAAATTCTACCTAGCTGATGTCCTTTCACATAGCAATATCTGAACGCTGTCCCAAATTAAGATGCAATGTGGTTTATTGAGGCAGGTGATTTCACCCTTTATAATATTATAACACCCAAACGTGGAATCATCTCAACCAACAGCCCCCATAGAATATTTTTTAGGGGTATGTTTTATGGGAAACAACTGAGCTGGAATGAGCATATTGCAGAGCATTGTTTGGTACACTAATTATCTCCATCAATGGCTGTGCAGAGCGGCTCGGAGCGCTGTACCTGCTGTGCCAAACAACTCGCTCGTAGTCACGGAGTGTATGCTTCCTGTGGGCACCTGCCCGCTCTGTGCAGAGCATCACATTGAGTCATGTCACGTTGTGTCACATCACAGATGAGATGTGACCCGGTGTAACCTGACACAGCGCAGCGCTGGCACTGCCGTGGATCAAAACTCGGCGGAACCGCGCGGCTGTGTTTGTCAAGGGCGGTGAAACACAGGCTGGCTCCCCCTGAACCTGCAGGTTTGCCCATTAGCCTGGCTCTGTGTAGGTAGTTTGGCATATCTCTCTGGGATATAAATACAGGAATTTCTCTGCTTGTGCTTATTTATGATACCTGTCGTTTGGGAAACAACCTTCCTACTTTTTAATCTAAACTGAACTGTGGTGAGCACGCCAATAAAACACGTCACGACAAACAAAGGAAATTCTCCCTGTATTAATAATAAAATCTTTAAGATTTATCAGTCTCTCCCTCTTTCTTCCCTTTGTGTGATGCAGTCTAAAACAACTGCTACATTTATAGATGTCTGATAAAATTTTAATAGAAGAACCCATTACCTTTGAATCTGGAGTAAAGAGACTGTATCAAAACCAGGAGTGTGGAGCCTGAGCTAAATATAACTTGTTAACTGGGAGTAGCAGCCTGTGAGCTTTATAAGGCTGGTGGATTTACTTTACGTTGCTACAAGCACTGGGACAGTGAATATTGCAGCAGGTGAGGTGCCATAAAACAAGAGCAAGAGATATTCCTGCTACTGAGCACGGGGGTGTTGGTTGGACTCCATTTTGGAGATCTTTCCCAACCTTGATGATTCTCTGCGGAGGCTGTATGAGACTCATCATTGAGGATAACTCCACAAAACTAAGAGTTTGGAGTTTGCCTCCTTGATTCTGGGGGGCACTGAGGTCTAAGCAATGCTTGTGTTCTTGCCAGAGATGGGGTTTGCCATTTATTAAGATGAGCTTTGAAACGAGACCTCAAGACAGGGTTTAACAGCCCAATCCAGAATTACTTGGGGTAAAAAGTGCTGCTAACTTGTACACCATGGGGGCTTTTCAGGAGCCATTTGCTCTCCAATGTCCACCTCTGACTTGTGGATGCTCTGCTTACGTGGCATTTAATGCCTGCATAATCATCTTTTTAAGGGAAGACTTCAAATTTTATAGAAATGTTGAAATAAATTTTGGCTTTTTAAACTTTTTTTTATATACTTAGTGGTATTTTGGGCAATTTTTTTTCTTAACATTTAAATCTTTAGCAGAATTTTTTAACACTCTTGACACATTACTAAATGAAAATTGATGATTTTAAATACACACACACACATATATATGTATGGATTTATATATATATGTGCCATAAAATATGACTTTTTCTGTGTCATTTAGAGAAGAATCACTTTTTCCATGGCAGGAGGAGCTGCAGTTCAGGACGGTTTTTAGCTGTGTAATTACAGGTGATTACTGATAAGCAGGTAGAAAAGAGCATTTTTAGGACTAGGAACTTGCACTATCCCATCTCTCCTATAGTGCATGAAATAAAAAATGAAACTATACTATTTGCTACCATTTTTTTTTTTCTGTTTGACTTGAAATGTCCTATTTTCTGAGTGTTTTATTAGCAAGAAATCCGGATACTCCTCTGACAGGGTGGAGTTTAAAGACTGGGTGAAAACATGAAGCCAAATGAGGATCTTATCTGAATCCCCATCTCAGATGGGAGGGTTTATTACTGAGCTAATACTTGGTGTTGTAACTAAAGTTGCACGATGCAGCAGACTTCAGACAGAAGCTGATGACCTCTATTATGACACATCCACTTTAGAACCAGATGAAATGTAGTAAAATGTATTTAAAAGTATTTCAGAAACGTATTTAGCTACCAGAATCGGAAGTCCTAAATGCATATAGCCTCTATTTCTCCACCAAAAGATGAAGTCGGTAAATACAGTAACATCCCTTCTCTCCTCGAGCTGAGCTGAATTTAAACTGTGAGCTTCATTTCCACAATTCAGTGCCCAATATGCAATCTGATCACACCTCCACTTTTGTGAGTTGTAGCCATGGCCTTAAATTAAATTACAAACCCTACATTGGACTGACATAAATCTGATTTTGGGTTGAACTTGAAGTGTTTGAAATACCAAATCACTGCTCCCTGATCCCTAATGAGAAGTAATCAAAGAATTTAACCAGCAGTACAAACACTTACACATCACTACAGATGTAGCCAAATTGACTCAAAGTACTCTTTTTCTCTATGAAAAATTGTGTGCAAATATACCTTACTGACACTGGCTATTCCAGCAGAATCGCTAAAGAGGAGGGGAAAAATCTCTTCTGCTTTAATTCTCAAAAAAGAATGCTAATAATTCTTTTTTTCTCCCTTCCCTTCTAGAAATCTGTTTTTCATTGTTCTACCCTGTGCCACATAAATAATAAAATGCAATAAGAAATTACCCAACCTGCCTGGACGTGACATGGACTGGTGCTAACCTGGTGCCTCTGCCATGATCTGGACACCCAAATATTGGTCAGGAACCCTTTTTCCTGCCTCTTTCCAGAAAAAAACCCTGGCTTGGCAGCTCACTTCCCCAAACAATCCTGATTTATTTGACTGCCAAACTTCCTTGTTGTCTCCTTGCGTTTTCCACAGCAGTTCAAAATTTCAATGCAGCAGGGCAATAATGATATTATATAGCCATGTATATGGTGGTACTGACACGGAGCGAAAAAGAACTAAAAATCAATAGTGTTTGTATCCTTCTGAGGAGAAGCGGCACTAAAGCTTGCCTTGGTGGGAATGTGAAAAGGGTACATCCTGAATTTTAGCCTCAAGGTGATGCAAAGCGAAGGAAGCTGTCTCCTCTAATGAATTGAAGCCCTTGCCTTCTGACCCTATGAAGAAGAGGAGTTTTTTTCCTTTTCTTTGTTGTTTTTTTCCTCTCTGCCTTTTTGGGGAGTGTAGATGTGAGTAAGAAAAACAGTTGTTACTAATGCTACTCTCGTCAATTTATTATTACTATTTTTTTTAAATTCCTAAGCAAAGGGTGGATCATGCCAGCTGCTCTGGTAACTGTAGAGTGGGATTTAGGATACTTAAATGAGGCGACCAGACTTTAAGTCATTGTATGACTGCTGGAGAAGTAATTTTACACCTGATATTTAAGATAATCTGTCTACATCATGCA
Source organism: Eulacestoma nigropectus (assembly GCA_013397775.1). NCBI lineage: Eukaryota > Metazoa > Chordata > Aves > Passeriformes > Eulacestoma > Eulacestoma nigropectus. Next base: position 1,252,050 of record VZTE01005949.1, on the reverse strand, counting down.
TGTCATCTTTCTCCAGTATGTGTTTTACTGCCTAGGAAAGCTCATGTTCCCGTGTCAGTAAAGTGCTGTGAGTTATGTTTTGTCTGATGCACCTTTTTAAAATGTACAGTTATTGTAGGAGGAGAAAGGGATGGTAGACAGAAAGCACTGCAGGTGCTGACTGATGCTCTTAAGGTCTCCTCTAATAAACTGTGCTGGTAAAGCTGCACCTCCTGCCAAAAACCAGGCCATGCAAACCCAACACATGATCCCAGGGAGAAATTCTTCCCTGGGAGGATGATCAGGCCCCAGAGAAGCTGTTAATTCTTCATCCCTGGAAGTGTTCAAGGCCAAGTTGGTCAGGGCTTGGAGCAATCTGGTCTAGTGGAAGGTGTCCCTGCCCATGGCAAAGGGTGGAATTGGATGAATTTTAAGATCCCTTCTACCCAAACCATTCTGTGGTCCTGTTGTATGCATTCCATGAATGCAATATGCATCTAATATGCTTCTAATAACTTCTGAAGTAAAGATTATGGTGATGATTGTTTTATTTTGTTTTATTTGCAAGGATATAGACTGCCATCTATTCAAACATCCATTAAGAATCAGATCAGTGCATGAAAGCTGTTAAATGCGGACCTGGTGTCATGAGCAATGTGTCTCCCACAGATGAGCATCATTTTTACCAAGGAGATTTATTTTTTGTCTCTGCTGTTAAGTAGAAAGTTGCACTGGCCAGTGTTGAATTTCAGCATTTACATGATAAATCATTAATTTTATGCCCTGCTTTGTAGGAAAGATGCGTCTGACACACCTTGATGGTTGTTTCTCTGGTTGTTTTCTATAGATATACATTTTCTTTTTGGCTATTTGACTCTGAGTTGGTAGAGAATCATTCTACAATTATAGAACCTGTGATTCAGGAGTTAAATTTACAGACTGCGGCCTAGTGAATCACAGGTTCTCGATGTGCACGTATCTTTCCCTATAAGCTTGCAAAATCTGAAGTCATGAGGCTCCAAAGGGAAAGTTCAGAGAAAAAAAAGTTTCTGTTCCTTCTTTCTAAATGTCCTGGATGCTGCCATCTAACTTCCCTTGACATAGACCCCACGGTCTTGTATTTTGATGTGGCTGCTTTGTAACAACCTTGTTTTTGCAGAGGGTCAGCACATGTGACTTGCAGGATGTCTGCAGGGGTTTGGAAGAGAAGATGTGCAGAGCTCTCTGCACTGTGTTGGGAGACTTGTGGGAAATGCGTTCCCTGCTAAGGTGTCTGACCTCGGGACAGGGAATCCAGATCCTTTCAGCATCAGCTTTCTGAGGACTTCCAGCAAGGAACATGCTCAGGCCCTTGAGGAAAACTAGATGTCTCACAATATACGTACATGCCAGGTGGGATTTTTGAGACTTCATATGTTTTGGCTGTAGAAAAACACCTGATCTTAAGTGTCCATCTGGGATTTACACCTTGAAATCCAAAACTTGGACATAGGTTCTACGTCCTGCTGCCACTTAACCTTCGGATAGACCTTAAACTCCTTAGATACGAAGTGTGTGTTGATAAACTGTAAGTGCTTCTGAGAACTTCAGAATTGCTCAAGCTCAGCAGGCAACACCAAGCAGAGCTTCCCCTGCCTCCCTCCGTTGTGCCAGCCAGGCTGGACTTCTCGGAAACCATGAGTAGGGTGAAGGGAAGGAGATGGAGCAGTGGAGGGAGGTTCAAGCCCTTCCTTCTGAAGCCCTTCCCTCTCTGGTGTGGCTGCTCCATGGGAAAGGATGTGCCTGTAAACACGTAGGTTTGGAAAACCTCGTGAAAGCCCAGCATCTGTAAAGAAGGAAAACCTATTTCTGCCTCAAATGATGCCTTATTTGAATATCTGTAGGAAACCACATGGGGTGTTTAGTGCATGTTGAGCAGAGACAGCAGCACTCGAGGCACCAGCTCCTGTCTCTCCATTGGGAAGCAGCTGTTATTACCTTTTATGAAACAAAGTGTCCGATGTATTTGCAGACAGAATTCGTGAAGACGTGAAAGTGAGATCTGTCTGATGTCAGTTTTCACAACTGTAGCTCTTGGTATCGTCTGACCTCCTGAAGACCCAGTTTTTTCCACACGTTTCCTCTTATTTGCAGTAGTGTGCTGACACTTAGGTGGGGATGGAGACCTAGGGAAAGGAAATGGAGGTTACATTGACAAAAAAGTCCTAAGAAATTTGGGTCCTTAAGTTTAAACGTTTCCTGGTGTGTTTTGTTTTGTTGCAGGTTTTTTTTTTTTTCCCCCACAACTTTTCCTTTGTTAAGATGTGAGAAGACCTCAAATGACAAGAAAATTAGGGAATGGGGAATTGCAGGAACATAAGGCAGTCAAGTTCATGTGGCATTCAATCTTTTGATTCCAGTGGAAGCACAAGCTCACCTATATGTGGAATTAGTTTGGTAGCTCTGGACAAGTGTCCCTTGCAGAACAATCCCACAACATCCCAAAGTGTTTGGCTGCTGCCAGCTGTTAATGAGTGGTGAAGGAATGGAGAGCATTTTCATAGAGCCCAATGAGGATAAAAATTATGTCGCGAATTTTCTGCTGTTACAGTCTGCTCTGGGCAAACATAGGGAGATTTTTTTCTTTTATGTTCAAGGTAAGTTTCTTGATTAACAAGGAAACTCACTTAAATTAGGAGAGCTAGGGGAAGGAAGAGAGGAGATGAAAATGAGGAAGTTCTTAGTACAGTACCAGAAAAAAAAAAACCATGTATTAACGATAATTGAAACTCACCTCCGTGAGGGCAATGAATCATCAGAAACAGCCTGTGGAAAACAAGGTTGTGCAACCTTGACCAGTGTGTGTCACTGACTGGTGGAATTTTTAGAAAAGCAGCAGTTTGGGCTCATCGCTGTGGTTCGTGATTGCACACACCTGTTCAACTCGGAGGTTTTGCAACCAAATTAAAAAAAAAAGGAAGCTGAACTTGCTGCTTCTCCTGAGCAGTGCAAAAAAGCAGAAAACCACAGCTGTTCTAGCTGTTAACAGATATCAGCAGAGCACCTCCTGTTACATAATTGAGGATAACGTTTTTGAAGCATATGGGCTGAAGGTATTGTAAACTCATTAAAGCTTGAGGTGGGAAACATTCTAGCACATTTCTAGGTTTGATATCTTTAACAAATGTTTACAATTAAAGCTCCTATAGGCAATTTATTAAATAATAAATGAAGGGAAAGCTTGATGAAGAAGTAGAAAGTCAGGAATTTCTGTGCAGTGACACGTGAGTTGCAAGTGTAATTGTGCAAGATTGTTGCCCATTGATCTGATAACTGGTCACTTTGGGTGGTTTGAGATGCAGGATGCAGTTTTATCGTCTGGTGCGTAATTTGAGAGAAATACAGTTTTCAGGCACCCTCGAGATGTGTTTTTCTGGAGTTACTACCTGCTGTTTGCCAGCTTCCAGCATCTGACTAAGAAAAGCTGTGGAAAATTAGACGGTTACAAAGTGGATCTTGAAATCCTCTATAGTTCTATGGATCTGATTGTTGAGGGGAAGGAGGACAGGTTCTTGCTGTAATTGCATTTGCACTAACAGTGCACAGATGGATTTGGCCCATTTCTGAAAGCCTCTCTGTCAAGAAAAATTAAGTGATGTGACAACACTCGGAGGCTTAACACATGGGCTGTAGTGAGCATTGGTGGTTAGGGGCTGGAAACAGCAATAGATTTTGAGGATGCAGCTGCTGGGAAGATGGTTTCTGATGTTCTACAGCCATTCTTACTGATTCAGGAGGCTCCACTGATTGAGGGCTGTTGGATCTCTGGCTATGGGTCAAATCCAAGTCAAGCCAGTGAATGAATCTGGGCAGTGTGCAGCAGTCTAGAGATTGGGAAATACTTGCTCCATGAGTTTTCTTACCAGTGAATATCTACCAGCTAAAGCCAAAGAACATGGTCTTGATTTCTGCAGGAGTGATGAATTTTGCCAGGCCATAGCCACTTCTGGTATCGTTCTTATTGTCCTAATGCACAATCATAAGTGATTCAGCATTTACAGGGAAATAGACAGCATCCTGCAATTTTCAGGGAATGTTGTCTCTCCAGATGAGGCTGAAGGAAAAGTTTCATCTGCTCTGTGTCCTCACAGATCTATTCCTAAGGTGGTCCTACAGGGCCTTGGTACCACGTGGAGCAGAGAAGAAATACGACTAAGCCAACAGAGTGTCCTGTGATAGGTTAATGCAAATCCAAGCCTATCTGCTACTCCGTGCCCTGCTCTCCTCCCGTGGCACCGCACAGTGCTTAGAATCCATTGTCCTGGTTTGCTTTCAGTGGCAGAGGAAATTTAATTTGTTTAATCTGTATTTCATTTGGTTGGCTTCGAAGTGGCAAGAAGGCTATTGGCTGGCACAATGCACTTTGTATGAAAAACATGTTCTTGATGATTTATTCTTAAGGACCAAGTTTTTCTTTTATGACTAAGGCTTGGCTTAAGGCTTGGCTCGTGGCTGGCTGGCTGGCATGTTCCCACAGCATGAGATGTGAGGCGGTCCTAAAAAACCATTATCTGGGCCTCTTAAATAAAACACACACTTGTTAATGAACATCTCGATGATTTTGCAGCTGTAGCTCCAAAAATTGTAGCTTAAACAGCAGGCAAAAAAAAAAAAACAAACCAAAATTGCAAGTCTAGGATCTGACATCCTCTCATAACTGATCCAAATTTTGCTGAGCCCAGAATTTCATCCTTGTTGTTCTGAGGGATGTCAGAGCAGGACCTGACCCTCAGGTGCAGCCTACTTGCTTCCACAGGTGATCCAGAGGGAGTGGGCTGTTTTCTGGTACATACGGACTATGCAAAACTCTGCTATATTTATCCAATAGCACATGGAAGCTGGAGACCTACTTTCCATCTCTCTGGGTTTTTGCCAAATCCTTAACATGATTAACAATTTTATTTTTTTTAATGCAATCAGATGCTCTTTAGAAACAGGAATGTGTTTGAAGGCTCTCCATACTGGAGAACTTGTGTGAAGATAGCTATTTATTTTTCCTTTTTTTTTTCTTTTTCCCCTACTTTGCTTAGAATTAAGATTTTAAAATTGTGCATTGTATATTGTTGCTCTTCAAACTATTTGAGAAGTATTGTGTTTTGGAGAAAGAAATGGGAAGTTATTGGCTTGGTTAGGGACTTACTAATTATTCAACTTGCTTACTTTGAGGAAATACTCCTTTCACTCTAAATGCACCGAATATTTGAACTGGGTTCAAGCCATTCATCAGTGTTTTTTTCTCTGCACAAATTTCTGATCTGTAACTTTAGTGCAATTAGAGGTTAACTTGATCCTTTTGTTTTAATACCAATCCAAAGCAACACAGCGCAGTTCTTTGCAAAGTCAGTAGAAAAAAACACAATGCAAATAATATTCTGATTGCTTTGGTAAATCTCTGGTATTCATAACAATTGAGTATATCAAGTTCATATGTGGCATTAATTATACTGCAGCATTATAGATCAAGAACAGCTGAAAAGGAAGGATTTGCTGGGGTGATAGATAATCTATGGAATATTTGTGAAAACTTGGCCACGTGTGCATGGAGTTTTGCGCATCATCTGAACTCTGGTTTGATTAAAGTTGCACAAAGAGATTTCCTGGAGAAGATCTTTATAAAGGTGATCTGATTGGTCATGCCCTTCAGAACCGTGTTCCCCAATTTGTCTTGTTCCCAGATTCTAGGTGGTGTAGGGGTTATTTGTGTTGTATTTCAGCTTGTTTCGTTTTTCCCCAGGGCGTGGTGGGGGATGTTAAGCATTCTTTGTTTTGTTGCAGCTTGATGTGCAGTGCTTTAATCAAGGTGTCTCCCTTACACGCTATATTCCCATCAGCACGGGTAACTCTAGGACACAAACTTATTCTGGAAGAGAGTAATAAAAATGAATGTTGTCAGTGTCTGTGGAAAATGAGCACTGGATCTCCAGCTAATCAGGTTATTTCAGGCCAGTTAAGCATATTTCTGATTCCAAATTTGTTTGCATTCGTTAATGTATTTCAGTCTAAGATGCTCTGTGTGATGCTTTCATGATGTTAGAGAGTTTTGGAACGGGATATTTGACCTGTTCTGCAAAGAATGCATCTGTTCACTAAATCAAATTAGAAAATGCTTAATCTGTAATTTTTACTATACCAAGACATCAAGAAAAAGAGAGGGCTTTACTGGCAATGGAAAAACTATTAAAATTTTTAGCCTTATGTAAATATGTAGAATAACTTTACATGGAGTTTTTTATTACTGGAATAGTCCTCCCTTCATTAAAACACACTACTAGAAAGGCAGAGGGCAAAACTGGCTGGGCATTTTAATTATCCCAAGTTTTCCGTGCAAGCTCTCATCTTGTGGTGTGGGTGTTTTCTTTAATAACCTCCCAAATACCTGCAAGGTTTGAAAGTGGTGAAACTCCCTGTAGGGTTAGAGAACTCTATTCCAGCCTCACCTTTGGAAGCGAAAGGTCAATGCAAAAACATTGACTTTTCATGCATGCCATAACTGAGACTTTTGCCTCATTGTTTCTGTTTCTTGCTTTGGAGCCAACTCACCCACTTGCACTTCCCAGACTTCCAGAGCACTCCTGCTTGAGTGAGGGACACTCAGGTAAAATATTTATTATTACAGATTACCCCAGCGAGGTGCAGTCGCAACAGATAGAAACTGTGAATGTCACTTTTCCAGCAAAAAGCCAAGGGCAGAGAGGAATTAAGCATTTTTGAAAATTAAATTGCAAGTGTCAGCTATCCACAATAAAGAAAACCTAGCCCTTATTTTTCAGGTACATTTTTTTCCAGGCTCTAAAAAGGAGAGGAATTGTGTTTGTTTTCTTGAAAAATGCTTCAAACCTTTTGTTGAAAGATACTACTTAATAGTGAAATACTGGCAGTTCCTGAAAATTCAGGGCTGTGGGAGAGTTGCTGCCCCGTTATTTGGCTAATCTGGGCACACTGTCACACTGTGCTTTTAATAGGTGTGTTTGTGAAACCAGAACAAGGCTTGCATGCTCACTGGTGATGATATAAGATACCCAGTTTCACAGCAAACTGTGACAGTAAGGGATTGAAACAATTTTTTCCTAAGTTATACTGGGATTCTCACGAATCATCCTTTTGTCTGTCCCCAAAACGTGGGTGCCACTGCCTCGGTGCCGAACACTGCTGCGACTGTGTAGTCTCTGTTTCTCTATGAGAAGACAGAAACCATCTGGTCTGAAACACAGCCCCCTTTGAAAATACGTATCCCATTATGTTAGCTCTGAAACAGCCTGAGCAGCTCTGCCTCTGAAGAGGAGATGGTGTCTTAACATGCAGAAAACTTTTTTCTCTAAATCTTTTTTTATATTTTTTTTTTTCTTTTACTGGGGGTATGGGGAGGAATGTCAAGAATATTCTTAATTATTATGATTTTTATCCCGAATCTGTCTTGCCGATGACATTGCTTTCATGGAGACCATGCTCCCGGAGTTAACTTATTCCCTTGTCTGGCAGTGGGGTGTGGTGGGTCCCTGGCGATGCCCTGGGGACTGTGATTCTGTGTGCTGGGGGATAACACAATCCTTTTCCAACCTCCAGCACGGCCCCTTTGTCTTCTTGCCAGTGCCAGGCAGCTCAGGCACACGAGGGCAGCAGGCTGTGCTGCTTCAGGCCACCTGTACACTCTTCCTCTTTCTCCCCATCCTCCTCCCCCCGTAGCTCACGAGGTCCTCGTTGCTCGTGTCCGTCCGCCTCTCTTATCAGAAAAGCCACTGTGCTGCAAGGGACCTGGCCTGGGCACCTTCCTCAGCCCTGGGCTTTGAGAAAAGGTCAAACAGGCAACTAATCTGATTTGGTCTCTATTCAGCACTCACAGCTCCTCCTGCAAGGAGAGGAGGGGGTGCTGCGGGTGGATGGTGGAGGGGGGAAGTTCCATGGACCCCATGTGCTGCTGCAGCAAACCTGGTGCTCTCTGGCTGGGAAATGTTCACTTCTGATTTACAGCAATGAGGACAGAACTAGATTTACTTCCCCCCCCCCCCCCCGGCTTCTATTTTTCCTGACTGGTATTCATAGGACTAGCCAGTTATGGTGGTTTAAAAAAAAATATAGTAAAAAACCCCCTAATGTTCTATAACTCCCCTTTAGCCAGATAGAGACACAAATGGCTGTACAAAGGTTGCTAAATGCAAATTTAGTGTTATAATTAGGTCTTCACTATTGTTTTCCACTTTTAAAAAAGCCTAGGGTTTAGGGTTTTTTTACACTTATTTGCCTTTTTGCTCCAAAGGTGCAGGTTTTGCTTAGCTTCTGCCGTAGGTCTGATGACAGCAGATCTGTGAGTTTGGTTTGACAAATCGGTTGCTGTACTGCTTGGGAAGCTGATGTTCTCAGCTGTGCAGAGCTTTAAATAAAAACCCTCACAACCCAACAAGCACCAGCAACTCAAACCCCTCATTTTGAGCCCTTCATTTGGTTACGACGGGCAGCACTCGTGGTTCTTCCCTCTGAGGATGTGAAGCGCAGGCAGCCAGGAACGTATACGAGGTAACCATTACGTTTAAGTCAACACAAGAACACGCCAGGAATGTTGCTGATGCTTTAAGAATGCACCTAATTAATTTAAAAGTAGCTCTGTGGGTATTATTCTCTAGCCTAACCCTGAAAGCAACTGCTGTTTTCTTTTTAAAGGAGGTAAAAAACAAAGCAGAGTTTAGGTGGGAGAGCTGCCTGATTTTCAGGGCAGGTAAGGTAGATTAATAACAGGCCACTCATAAGAAGGTTTCAGATCTCACTGTCAGAGGGTAATAATTAATGATCAAATGTTAATGGAGATGCTGGGCTGTTGATGCCATTAATTCAGCTCAGTGGAGCCAGTCCTGCCCAGGACCTGCCACAGCTGTCACTGCATTCGCTTAATTATTCCAGCGCCTTCAGGCTCTTTCTCCCTTTCTCCTGCTAACTGCAGGACAGTATGTTTCCACTGAAGCAGAATTATGGAGAACGCCCCGATTCCCGGGCACTGCCTGGCCAGCTCCACACGCAGACCTACAGGCAACAGAGACGACCACAAAGTTAAACAAATAACCTCTCTCTGCCCCTTCACAAAGGCACTTTTTTTTTTTATTTTTTTATTTTTTTATTTTTTAGAAAGAAGTGGGATGACTAAAAATAGCTGGGAAGAGCTCAGGATGGGAGGGTGGCAGGGCTGGGAGTGCCTCAGCATCATGGCCTGGGTCCATCATTGGTATCATGGATGCTTTGCTGGCCTGGGGGTTTGTGCTGGTCCACACTGGCAGTTCATTTATAGTTTTCTACGTACTAGTAGGGACTTCCTACCAGCTAGTAAACTTGTAGTTCCTACCAGTTTAGAGCTCCTACCTGCTGGTAGGCATCTTAGATATTCTCAAGGACTGTTATAAAGAAGCATCAACCAGTTCTTGGCTGAAGGTGAACTCTTAATAGGGTAAGACTCGCTAAATTCCAGTGAAGTCCCAAAATCTGGAGAGTAGTAATCCTCAGAGCAGCAGTCCAGGGCAGAGGATCTTGGACTAGGGGTGAAAAACTTATTGGCTAAAAGGATATTTTTGTCAGACTTGAGGACGGAGAAATGGGAGTTTTCAGTGTTTAACTCTGTACAGTCCTGCTAAGACTCGAGAAATATCCTAATCCAATCTTCCAAGCAAATTTTCCAACTTTCTTTTTAATGTTCTGCCTCTTTTTCTGATGCAAAACCCCCTGATATTTCTCCCCATTCTTCTTAAAGGGCATGCTAATTATTTTAATTTCCTTGCCTGTGCCACTCCCTAAAAAAAAAATCAAAACAAAACCCCCACAAACCCCCCTAAAAATGCAGAAAGGTTTTTTTCATTTAATTTCCAATTCTGAGGAGTGCTGCGTTTTAAAACCAGTCCAGTGTGTCTTGAGCTGCAAGGCTGGAATGCTTCTTGACTCGCTTCCAAACTGAAGTGCTTAAAAAAATGTGAAGCACTACAACAATTTTAAATCACTCTGTACACTGCACATGGTGATTTAAAATAATTGAAGCTCTTCAAATTTTTATATGCCCTTGAATTTGGAAGTGATCAAGGTTCTGAGCATGTGCAATACACAATGATTTAAAATTATTAGAGCTCTTCAAATTTATCATAAGTGTTTCAGCTTGAAAGTGATAGGGAATCTGGACTTCAGCGGTGTAAAGTGATTTAAAATTATCAGAGCACTACAGATGTTTTATAGGTGCTTTAATTTGGAACTGATCTCAGTTCTGGACTATACCAATGTATAGCATATTACTTTTAAAATCACTGAAGCGGCGTCATATTTCTCCAAACCGGTTTTCTTAAAGTCAAACATCTTTGATAATTTTAAAATACATTATGCTGCAAGTGGCACCCTTTTAACAGAATATTTTGCACTCCGTAATGGTAGCAGGAATGATTGCAGTTGGGCTGCAATTTGCCTCTGTGACTTTTTATAAGACATCAAACGTTCACACACGGATGATTGTGGCTTCACCTTCCCAATACAGCTGCTGTGGAAGGTGATGCAAACCTGGCGTTGGAGATCCACACAGAACTTGTGCCCACAACCCAGAGAACACAGGTTCTGTCCACGTGTGCGTAACTTAGGTACCAGCGAGTGCAAATGGGCTCTTCACCATGTAATTACCCAGTTTGGGGGTGTAAATACCTACCTGCTTCTGATTTTACTGGGATGATTCTGGTGTGTGTCTTGTTGATTTCTTCTTGGATGACTTAGGAGGGTTAGGAAAAGAGGATAAAATAGTCTGAAATCTGAAATACAGAAAAAATTACCTTTTCTGAAGAATTACTGCTGAATTAACAGAAACATAAAATCACAGAATGGTTTGGGTTAGAAGGAACCTTAAAGATCTGCTTGTTCCACTCACCCTGTCATAGACAGGGACACCTCCCACTAGACCAGGTTGCTCCAACCCCCACCCAACCTGGCCTTGGACATTTCCAGGGATGGGGCAGCCACAGCTCCTTTGAGCAGCAATTCAGTTGAGATCAAGGAGTGTGGACTACACTAGTACCTACAACCTTAGGTAATTACATAAGCTCATTGTTTTCCAGTAAAAATACCATGTAAGTTATACTTAAGTAGTGTTTGAAGCCGTAAGTGTATGATTTGATTGTTTGGAAGAATATATTCAGCCATTCCTAATGCTTGGTCCTGAGGTCTTTCTGTATCACTTTTGTATCACTTAAAGCCATATTTACACCGGAGCTGAGTCTTTGGTGCTGGGATGAAGATGGGCAAGTGCTTCATGACAGCCCCCTTTTCCTTTGGGATAGCTGTTGGCAGCATTTCTGAAGATGTTTTTGTTGTGAGAGCAATGAAGGAACCTTGTTTGCTGAAGATAAAATAGATATTTTTAGAAACTTGAGGTTGCTGGGTCTGAGTCAGGGACTAATACAGTCAGTGATCACTGTCACTTCAGCATGGTGAATGCTCACTGAGTGGGCATTGTCCTCCTTTTCCTGCTTCCCACATATTCCCTGATTTTCACCTAAGGGTACAGTCACAGAGGTAGAATCTCAGGTTTTTTTTTTTTTTTTTTCTTTTTTCATTGACTTCCCATTCTTGGCAAATATTTTAGTTTTGATTAAAGGGGAAGGAAAAAGAGTCGAGTAAATGAAAATTAACTTACGCACTCACAGAAAAGAACAAACTCCATTTGAATTAAAAATTTCTGACACAGAGGAGTCATTTGACCTGTGCTCTACTTCTCTGACTCTCCAAGTCACTGTGAGAGTAGAAATTTAACAGGATTAGGAATAAAAGATTCTAATAATAGCAAGTATTTTACATTTAGGATTATGATGGAAGATACCGTCATTAACCTTAGCCCTAGGACTTGTTCTAACACCATTAACATCCTGACCTAGAGCTTAACACCATCCTACTTTCCTGGGTTGGCAAAATACTTGGCTTTGTCTTAAATTTTCTTTTTTTTTTTTTTTTTTTTTTCTTGCTACAAGAAGCAAGTCGAACAGTTTGTGTTTGTTTAATGTTTTAAGGTCTTTCTCTTTTGATGTTTCTCCTTTGGGATAAGAAGCTTATGATGAGAGAGGGGGAACAGTAGTCATCGTTTTCAGGTTTAAGGAAGGGATATTTAAATGCAGGAGGTTTAGTTAGGTGGCCTATTTCTGCTGCAGATCAATGGTGTTGAGGGCTTGACTGCCCTTTGTACTCGGAAAATCTCTTGCTAGATGTGTGAAGTCAGGAACACAAAGCCATACATGGACAGCAAAGCAACTTGCTTTATATTAAAATATCCTCTGTGATTTTTGCTCCCAAAAGGGCTGGTTTGGGGTTGACAAACTATGGGTTTTGGAGCCAAGCCAGTGTTTTGAGTGGGGTGTACTTCAGTTCTGGTTTTTGCTTAATTTGGGGGGGTAAAGGCTGAGCCCAGACTCAGAGTCCATCTGCTTTGGTGCTAGAGCCTCTCTCTGCTTTTAAGGGGTAAGAAAGTTGAGGAGGAGGATGTGTATATGTGGGGTCTGTGTGAAGGGGAGTGGGGAAGCCATGGTTGGGTAAAGCAGTGCATTCAATGCCAATTTCTACAGCATTTCTGATAAAAATATATTTTAACATTGGTTCTGTCATATGGTACCAGTAGGTAAAGCAAACAGTTTAAGAGAAGGCTGTGCAATTTATGCTCTGTCAATTTTTCAACATTTCAAACCAGCAAATTTTAGAACTTTATTCACAGCATTCACTGATATCAAGAAAATTAAAGTCATGGTGGACCCTCTTGTACCTTGCCACTGATTACTGGGTTTGCCATAACAGGAATTGTCTCTTTCTGGCAGAAGGGGTTAGGACTTCTTGAATGGCACCAAATGCCAAGGTTTTATTCCCACGTGGTGTGACAGAGCAGCACACTGCCTTCTCTTCCTCACCTCTGGCAAGCAGCAGCTCAGAGACAGAAGTCACTCTTACAAGTTAAACCCATCACACCCAGTATACTCAGTTTTGTCCCATGTTGCCTGTCATGGGCCACATTCACAACTGCTTGATTCAATCTAACTGTACTTTTGTTTGGAGCAGCACGAGTGCACCCAAGTTAAGAACCTGGCTCTGCACAGTGTCCTTTTGTTGGTCTCTAGGAATTGCTACAAAGATTTTTGCTGACCTCAAAATCACCGGCCACAAGGTTTGGGCTTTTTTTGTTGATGTTGACCCACTTCTCCCCACCTTGCGAGTACAGTGATGATGGGCAGTGGAGCAGAATAATTACTCTTCAGGCACATAATGCTGTGAATAATTTGTACTTTAAACTAGATCCTGCACAGGGAGGGTATAAAAGGAATTTTAATACACAAATCGTCTTTAATGGATTTTGTCAAAAAATAGCGGGAACTCAACTCCTCCCCCATATTCCTCTGCCATTTACAAAGTGTATGAGAAATTACAGTCTTAATAAACACAGAAAAGTGACAAATTGTTGCAGCATGAAGTGAACGATGATATATGGATACCACAATCCTTAATTAGGTGGGTTTTATTTAAAGTTGACATAACTTACATTTTTCTAATTAATTTTTTACCTGTTCAAAGAACTTGATCTCTTTTCCAGTTGAAAGGACATGTTACTTGGCTATTACCTTTTCTTTTTTTAAACAAAAAGAGAGAGAGTCCTAAAATAATATGAGGTACATTATTTTTTATATGCAGTGGTAACAGATTTGCACTTTTAATTTGACTGTGTTAAATGTTATGGAAGAAGCAGGTCACACGAGGGTGAACTGTCTTTATTGTTATCCTAATACATTTAAAGGGAGACATTCAAGCCATACTAATTTGTGTGATAATAACACCCTCATCTGGGCGGTCCCAAGCTGAGGAAATCACTTCATCTCATTCAGCCTTTTGCTGGGTTATATTACATGTATTATCATGCATTAGCTGGCTATGTAAATTTGCTCTCCTTTGAATGACAGTTTATTATGGTGGCGCCTCGTAGGTAGAGCGGTGTGGGCATCTTAAAGCAGGTTTTGCTCTTCAAAATATGCATCTTTTTTGAATTTGAAAAATGGAAAGTAATTATTTGAAAATGGCAATTCTTCCACTTGGTGGGAAAGCTGTCAGTTGCTATTAAGAGGGCTCCAAGGGTCTGTGACAATGGGTTTTGTTTCTCAAGTTGAGCTCTGTTTCGAGTTGGTTTCAGTCACAGATCGTGTGTGGTGGTTTGGCTTCCCTGAGGGAAGGGAATTGGGCGAGTGAGGAAATTCAGTCACTGGAGCCATTTTGGCCCAGTCTCTGCATTGATGAAGCGGCATTTTCTCATGCATAGCTCCATCCTTGCAAGTGTGTGCTCGTGGTGTATATGAAGGCAAGCCACAGAAGTTTCCCTGGAAAGTCCATGTGAGTGAGGCTTTTGCCAGGTGCTGCTTCCTAATGTGTAAGGGAAAAAATTGTGCAATGGTAATGGGCAGAATGTTGGTTCTTCTACTTGGGTGACTGGAGAGGATATCTGTCCAGAAATACTTGTAATCCAGTTAATTGTGGCATCCTCAGGAATCTTCTACAGTAGTTGTATTTCTGACAGAACATTTCCACCTGGCTTAGCAGGGCTTGTTCATAAACTAAATTATGAGATGTAGATGGCACATTTTGCTTGGCTTGTGGTATTTTTTTCCGTTAATTTTGTTCAAATGTCAAAGGCCACTGGCTGCTGTATTTCCATGGAAGACTCCAAATCCTTTCAGCAAGATAACCTATTATAAGCAAACAAAATAATTTAAAAAAAGCGAAACACCAACCACCAACACCCCCAAAAAATCCCAACAAAACCCCTAAATCCCTTCACATCTTGTAAGCTTAATATTTAACAATTGATGCTTCAAAGAATGTCAGTTAAACTATATTTTCATGGAGCTTAAGTAAATTTGGTGACTGTTTTATAAAACATTGCTAGTTATGTATTGTTATTTTAAGGTTCTTCCAGAGGCTGAGTATATCATAGCCTAGGCTAAGAACATGTTGACTAAATGCTTAAAAGATGGCAAACTATTGAATTCACAGGTTAAAGTACTTAGGAAGCGCATGAAAAGAATCTCAAGTGTATCTTAGAAAATGGCGAACATTTTTGTATTTAAATAAACTAAACATACTGTCCCCGGGAAGGTGCAGTGTCCGAAAAATTGTATTTATATATGAAAATGATAAACCCAAGTCAAGAAACACTGACCATCGGATGAACTTCCTAGGGGGTGTTATGATCTGGTTTGTAGGAAGCATATCCATTGTCTGTTGCATTTTTGATGGTGAGGCCCTGGCACAGGGTGCCCAGAGAAGCTGTGGCTGCCCCTGGATCTCTGGAAGAGTCCAAGGCCAGGTCAGCCGGGGCTTGGAGCAACCTGAGATAGTGGAAGATGTCCCTGCTTGTGGCAGGGTGTGGAACTGGATGGGCTTTGATGTCCCTTCCAAACCCACTGGAAAGCATTTTAGGATTCTATGAAGTTGTAGATTCTGAAGGCCCTATGGTACACAAGGAACTGCTCCATCACTCTGTGCAGTAATATTGCCACAGGGGGGCTTCTCAGGGATAGAAGCTTCTGCCCACACAACAGCAAAAGCCAAGTTTCTGGTGTTCCAAAAGGAACGTTCTAAGCTTTTCCTGTTTTGGTGTTTGGTTTCGGTTTTTTTTTTTTGTTTTTTATTTTTTAAATAATGAAACAAAATTTTTTGTTTCACAAGTGCCTGGCCCAAGTGTGTAAGTGCAGAGGAAGCAGAGGATAAGCCAGCCGTGCCCTGCTTTACTCTGCTGTGCCTCATGGGTTTCACAGCTCTGTCTGGCTCCTCTGTGTATGTGTGTGTTGTAGCAAAAAGTCTATGAACAAGCTATGGATGGAGCATTTGCCTCTTGAATTTTTGTGCTTTTGTTGATTTGTCACATAAATGTTATATAAATGTAGCTTTCTATGTGTTAATATTACATACTGTTGAGGTGCTGGCAGTCCCCTCAGCATTCAGGAGGACTATTTAAAAATTAACTAAAAAGCAGGTTCCACCATTTTATGGCATTACCTGGTTTAACGTGAGCACATGAATTATTAACTGTCTGTCTTGTTAAGTACGAGATCAGTGCCTTTTGCTGTAGATGGGGAGAAAAAAGCATGCAATGTAGGAGTACTCTGTAAAGCAGCAGTAAAATAAAATAATAATTAAAAAAAACAAGTTCAAAAAGTGAATATGAAGTGTGGGCCTTGTATGGTTTGTTGTGAGATAGAGGGACTTTTGTCCAAACTATTCCCCCCAAAATGGGTCATCATTGCCAAGGTGCTCCTCAAGTAAAAGTCATAGAAGTTTTCATGTTTCCAAATTTATTTGGATGATGAGAAATTGGAGCTGAATAATTTATGTAGAGCAAATGCTGTGAAGGTCTGTGAACTGTATTTCTGACCTCTCTGTAGAAATCATTTAATCCCAGCATGGTCCATTGACAGTGGTTAGAATTGCCTGTGCAAACAGCTACGGTGCTCATCACATCAACTCCCTCAAACAGAGGTGAGGGGCTCAGCTTTCCCATCAGATAGTGCCTGGAAAACAGAGAGCTCTCTCTATTCCAAGGAAAGCATTCTCCTTTAAAATCTACGAGGTGAAACAGCCTCTTTATTGTTTTTTTGGTCACTCACTTTGTTGTAGCAGAAATCAGCCTGAAAGAGAAGAAACAAAAGGATACCAGAATGTGTTTATAACCAGATTGCTTCTTAGGTTCAAATTGTCTCTACATCATGAATGAAAGTTGGTCTGTCACAAAACTGCTGTAGTCCAGCACTGGAGGTGAGGAAGTCTAGTGGTTTATGACTGGCAGAGTCCTTGATATGTACTGGAAAGCATTGGGCATTTCTACTTTTCTCGTGATACTTGGAAATAGAGGAACCCAGGGGGATGATAAGTTTCTGCTTTCTGAAAATGAAGCGCCAGCATCATTCCAGGAAGCCAAATACGCTTCTCAGGTTTTGAGAAAGCTGAGTTAAAAAGTCCTATCTCTACATGGTGATATTGGTACATTTGACCTGAGAAAATATTAACTGAAGAGCTGTTGGAGTAGTGGAGTTCAGAGGTAAATGAAAAGTGTTCCTGGAAGGTCATTCTCTGTCACTCCTCTGTTCAACCACTGTCCTTTTCCTTTCTTCTGCTCACCAAGCACTTGCACTGATCAGTGCACACAAATGCCTGGTGAATTGATACTCCTCCTGTCCTCTATGTTACTTACTCGGGTTTATTTCTTGTCATATCATCACTTCTCTCTACCCCACCCTTCCCTTTTTTTTTTTTTTTTCATTATTTTAAATTTTTTTAAGATTTCCTTATAATGTCAGCTCTGTCAGAAATGGTCACTTCTTCCTACTGTACTGTTTAGAAGTTACATGGAGCCAAAAATTTGCAATATTTGCTCATCAGCTACCTGGGAGACTGAGAGCAGCTGGGCTTTTTCGTGAAAGGCAGGAAAAAAAGTGAAGTCAAAGTATTCACTCCTTTCTCAATTATATATCTATAGTATTTGTTGTGATTATTTTTTTTTAATGTGTTTTGTTTTGTTAAGTTTTGGGGCTTTTTGCCCTTCACGCTTTTTCCTTGTTCTAACCCATTATTTTCTTGTGGAGAAGATTCATTTTCCTTTTTCCTAAATTATTCTTGACCTATGGCTTGTGAATGGGGCTCCTGAAGGTCCAACTGATTTTAAACCTTTGTGAGTGTGGAGTAATACTTTGTTCCCAGTGATCTGGATTAAACAAGGCCGTTCTCTATCCTCACGTGAAGTTCTGTGTTTAAATCACACCATGTAAAATCTACATCTCAGCAAAACGTTCAGGCTGCAGCGGTGCACAACTGCAAACTCCCACAGAGGACCAAAGCGTCCCACAAATTGTGGCAGATTTCCCACAAAGTCCTGCAAATTGCAACAAAATTCACGGGAAAAGAGACAGGAAATGATTTTCCCTGCCTGGGGAGAACTGTCGTAGAGGTTTGACCTGCAGGTTCTCACAAAAGTTGGAGGGGGAAAAATACATTTTTAATGTTGCACTATGGAATATCTGTCTATTTCCTATTTAGGGGGAAAGCACTAAAAATGTAGTATGTGCTTTAGAGGTTTATTTTTCACTGGTGTGATTTAGCCACAGGTACGTGTAATAGTACAGCAAAATACAGGGATCCGGGATAACATGACTGCTGCTGATCAGACACTCCTGTTTTACCTACAACTTGTCGACTCCCCAAAGTGGCACTACTTGAACCACTGCCATTTCAAATATTAGTGGAAAGCCACATGTTCTTTCATGCTTCAGTTATAAAGGGAGTATATAAATTATTTAATTGGGAGAAAGTATTGCATTAATATATTTACACTTCTAATGCATTTACAGAAACATGCTCCTCCCTGGTGAGAATAATAAAACATTGGTGTAAAGTCGCACAGGAGAAACAACTGTGGATTGCAAGGAGTTCTACACAGGGAAGCAGCCCCTTTTCATCCTCTTCTAGAAGGTGGTTGCTGCATTTTCAGAGCAAGATACAGCTGCCTGCTGTACCCTTGCTGGAGCTCTGCCAGAGCCTACTTTTCCCTCAAGAAACATGTGGTTGTTACACATCCGTCTATTTTGCCTTGCTGCTCCCTTCATCTCAAGGGCAACTGCTCTCTGCAGATCACTTGTACCCTCCCAAACTGAGTTTGGGATAATGGCCCCGTGGATGCCATGTGTCTTAATCTGATTGCCAATGTCAACTCAAAGGAATGTGTTCCCCTGAAAGTCTTCTAATTTAAGTGCGCCGAGGTTTTTGCACTAGTCTGGTTAACTAGCACCCAGGCTTGTGATCTGCTTAGGCTTATGTTTCACAGGTACAGCTAGAATTCGGAAATATTTTAAACCATATGCCTGTTTGCCTCAAAGAAGAGGCTCTGTTTTTTAAATTTCATTTAATCCTTTCTGGTTTTACACTTTCAGGCAATGGATTCTCAGCTGCTGCAAAAGCATTGAAATTAGAGTCCAGATTAACCACAGACTTCAAGAATAGTATCAGCACTGAAAGTGGTTTTGAATGGGATGTGGGTGTTTACTAGGAATGTTCTGCTGCACAAAACCCACTCTTGGGTTGGATAGGGACTGTGTTAATAAAGGAGTGAGCCAAAAGGATCAAGGAATACTGCAGGCTCATGTGTGTCCAGTGCCTGTGGTCACAGTTTAGCTGCCAGAACAGAAATGCAAATAGGAAATGGCCACCCCGAACCGAGAATATGTGCTGTCCATACTTTTCCATGGAGCCAGTGGAGTTACCTGGCAGGGTTATGTGATTGTGGCCAGTGGGCAGAGTGACACCTTTCTGATGTGCTTTTCCACCTTCCTATGATTGCAGTTCATGGATTTCCAGAGATAAGGATATATAAAGATATACCTTTACGGATGCATTGGGCCTCTGGTGGCACAAGGCTTTGGTGAAAAGGAACTGGTACATCTGTTTCATCAGGAAATGTTTCTTAGATCCAGGTTAGAGGTTTGGATCAAAGCTGGGAAAGAGGAGGTTAAGGGACAGGGTTGGTGCAGCCAGGTTTGGTGTCCTGACCCAGTCATGTGGGAATGGAGCCCACCACTGTGCTCTGTGCTTTTGCTGCTGTGGGTTCGCAGAACTGCTCTGGTAGAATTTAGAGAAGGCTGTTAATTCCCTCTTATACTTTCTCCTACATTTCTTGTTTTGTTCTTTACTTTCTTTGTGGCTAGACCTGGACAGGTAAATAAGGAACATGCTTCAAGCATGCTACTGGCTGCAGGAAAATCACTTCACCTTTAACTTGTTCTCTAGGTAGAATAAACTCATCTTCCAGACTGAACTCCATCATATTTTTCTTTTCTAAGTCAGTACTCATGAGAAACCAAGGCAAAACCAGTGAGAATCAGAGACCACAGACTTTCTCTTGCTGTCCTGATCTAGATTTGTGTTGTTGACCAAGCCCTGAGCAACCTGGTCGAGTGGAAAGTGTCCCTGCCCATGGCAGAGGATTGGAAGGAGAAGGGCTTAAAGTCCCTTCCAAACCAAATCTTTCTAGGATTCTGTGAAAGTGCATCTATGTTAATACTTAAACTCTGAGGGGACTTGCCAACAGCTCTTGGCAATCTTATTGCTCATGTTATTTTGATCACGCCCATACAACACCAAAAAGTACATACATTTACTAAAAATATTAATGAAAACTCTAAAAAAACCTAAAACAAATTAAGCCAAGCAAACACTCTCTCTCTAGCCTGAAGTTCAGCTGAAACATCTCTGATGCTTTCTTTTTTAATGGAATAAAGATGTGCACTGAAGTGCAACTGGATTTATGACAGAATGACCCTCTGTCCTTTTACTGTTTCTAGGAGAGCAGCAGCCTTCGGCACCTTCTTCCCAGCTTCCCCAAAGGTGTTGCAGCTCTGCCTCAGAGGTCTCGTATCCAAGATAACAGTGATTTACCTTATTTACTCAAAGCTGACCTCCCCTTTAGTATACTGCTCCTTCACTTAGTCAGCTTGATGGGTGCCAGATATTGTTCTCCTGCAGGAAGTTCTTCCTGGAATTCTGCAGCAAACCAAAGGCTGAGACAGTGGGAAAATGAAAATAAGGTCAACTTTCCCTTAGGACTAGAGAATAGAAGAAATACACTGACACCATTTGAGACCTCCTTCCCAGAAAAATAGAAGCCACAAATACAGCCAGATTACACAAACTGATTCCAGTACATAGCTAGTTCTTACCATTCCTTTTTTTTTTTTCCCTGAGATGAATTTCACCTAACCCCTGTTTAAAGGAAAGAGTAAAAAGATTTATGTCTAGTAAAAATTTATTCAGAGATTTTTGTACGTAGAAATATTAAGATGTACCTAGTATTACTCAATACAATCAAGAATTTGCAAAACCAAGGGCACAGCAGATAACTTGCATAAGGCAGAGTAGCATTATTTGTTTGTGCTAAGAACTGCACTTTTAGTCCAACTTCTAATAAGCAAATATTCCTGGCAGGTCTTAGCTAACACCCTCCTTGCTGTCCAGGGAAAATGTGAGGCATCCCTGAGAAGTCCCATAGTTTGAGCCACGCTGAGCACGTATCAGTGACAGGGTGAAGGCATATATATATATTTTTTGGATATTTATAGTTCCTTTCACCCCACTTGGCTCCTGTTTCCAGAAATTATGAATCATCGTTTTTGATAAAACAGAAAATAGAAGCAGGGAGGAAAAAGAAGTCGCCCATATTTCCTAGGAATTGATGCTGAGCGTCGGTTTGTCAAACACATCCCCTCTTCGCATCTATCTTCACTTTCTCAAAGAGGGCCTGGAGAAAGCTTTGGGTCTGCTTTTTAAGATACAGAGGTCACTGACAAATTGCAGACCGGTGATAAAGAAGCAAGATGATGATGAGGAGGACAGGAATACTGCAGAGTTTGGGCAATAAAAGGAGACAGAGCTGAAAAGTTACCAAGGAATGTTTCAGAGAAACAAAGGATGTGGTCTTGGGGTCTCCAGAGAGCGCAGTTATTTTATTATATTCTGTTCCTATTATCACTTTTGTTTCGTTCCAGGGAGATTTTCAGCAACTTAAGGAATAGATTTTGGGGCCAGCTATGTGTGCACACATCTCCTCTTGAATTCCACTGGAGTTATTTGTGGGCAACAGAGGGCAAAACGTGGCCTTTGGTGGACGATTTCTGTAGTCAGTTTGTAGTGTCAATACATCCACACAAAAATTCAAGTATCCAAAAGCTACTGCTTTAACCTCTCATTAACATGATAGGCTCTGAAAGTGATGGGGATGTGTTACTTACATTTTTTTCCTCAATAACTCCAAATTTGAGGCCCTTTCTATTCCTTATGTGGCATAATCATAACTTTTTTTATTTTTTTTTTTTAATTCATTGAACCAGCAAGCACACACGTTCCCTGTAAAACAGCCACTAGATCCCCTGTCAGGTACTGTTTCAATTTTACGGTAAATTTCCTCTTTTATGGATTCTTTTCTTAAAAACTCCTCATAGTATTCTCCAAAGAACATGAACATTCCTTTAAAACATATGAAGTTGCTGTCCTGTAAATTGTATTTTGCTTTAGTCCTGAACTTGTCTTTATGTTTGATCTCAATGATCGTTATTACTTCTTAAATGTTTTATTTCTATTTCACATGCTTCTTAGTAGAGCTGTCATTTTGGAGTTTCTTAAAAATACATATTTTGTGTTCACCTAACTACATAGACGTTCTTCAGATATGAGAATAAATCTCATTTGCAAACCCCTCCCTCTGCTCAGGCTGTGGTTAAAACACATGTAAAGGATACCACAATTTGAAGTGTGCAAGGCATTTGTGTTTTAATTAAAATCTTAAAGGAGAAACTTGTTCACATGAATTACTAGCTGGATTTTTAGCAGGTTGTATAAATGGTGGCAAATTACATCTTTGTATTCAGGGAGAGTGTGGAGTTACTCAGTGAAAATCACTACATATGTTAAATCTTTTTGGTGTCTGCTATAAATATTGAAGATATGTGGGTATGAAATTATATGAGCGCAAACGACCCAAGAGTAATTAAAATATTTGATCTGCTTCTGTTTGCTGCAAAAAGGAAAAAAATCTGATTTTCAGACTGTCTTTAAAAGAAAAAAAATGTGGAGAAGAGAAGTAACTTCCTCTTATAGCGTCAATGTTTGCGGTGAAATAGGGCAGGGCAGATAAGGTTCAAAGCAGTTGAGGGAAATCCTTGCAAACCCTGAAGGGCAGCACTGGGTTCATACCCTGAGTTCAGTGGTGAGATACCTGAGACACTTTCCGTGTAAACACATGGATTTATCCCAGTGATTTTTGTGTATAGTTATTCTCTTCCTCGGCCTTATGTACATATTTATTTTATGCAAGAATCTGCCTTGCTGAAAATACTTAAAATTTTCCTCCTCAGATAAGAGATGCTGCTGAAGGTGGTCCTTGTAGGTGATATGCTAAAATTTTGGGGTTGTGAAGGTCTGTGATGTCTTATTAACATGAACTAGAGCAATGGAAGACTGAGGTTTTTCCACCAAAAAAATGATTGTCTGTGTGCTTGGTGCAGCTAGAGAAATTAAAACTGCTGGCAAGAAAGCGGCTTTTGAGAAAAAATGGAGAGTTTTTAAATTCAGTGGAATCTGCGGAGGACACTGCGTAATTATTGGTGAACCTCTCATGCTTGAGACAGACATATTAGGGTATTTTTCCGAGTACAAGTGCTCATCTTCAAAAATGACACCTCTATTAAATTAACTTGTTTCTGCCAGCCTCTTGTTTACTTAGGGCTGCTTTCACTGTTCCATAAAATGCCAATAATGGAGATGACTTACGTCATCTCCTTTGACATGTGCTCTTTGATGTGTTTTTATCCCATATGTACAAGAAAGGATTTAGGTCTTGTGATTAGCTCAAAAGACTTGAGTTTTGCCTTTTGCTTGCAAGTCCTTATGACCTCCAGCTTCAATGGTGCTGAGTATTTTCAGAGGTAAATTGAAGGGAAAAGCAGCAGCAGCCAGTACCTGCTTGTTGGGAATCAATTTAGGTATATAAGTGTACACACACCTATAGATGTGGGTTTATACATATTTACAATATATAAATATATGATCTGCTTTTAGTTTGTCTAGCAAGGTGATTGTGTTATTAAAATAGCAAGTGTCCTTAAAGATTAATTTAATCCCTACAAAGCTGTTAAAGATCTTCAGACAAAAAGTGGTATCACTCTTCTTCAGGAAATGGAGATGAGTTTCATTTCTAGGCATAAACTCAACAAGAGTTTCCACTGGTAAACTTTTATGGGACTTGTTCCCAGGGCTTTTGGACATCTTCAGGCAGCAAATCTCTACTGCTTTAGCTCACTCTTGAATAATTCTTACTGTGCTGAAGTGCTGTATGCCCCATGTGTGTAGTTAGCTGCACGTACATGGAAACTTACTTTGCTTATAATACATTATTTTTCTAATTTCAGTCTGGTGTCTCAGCTTCTTCAGACTTCCTCTAGTGTGAGGGAGTGCTTTTAGTGAGGACTAAGACTTAAGATAGTGCTTTGCCCTAAAAAATCTTAGGTGGTGGTAGTGACATATCCTTAAATATCACATGAAGATTCAACAGGAACAATCTTTTCTTTTTCATTTAAGCAACCTCACCTTGAGGGCAAAGGTGTTTGCCAAAATATGGATAACGGTTTCATGCCTTGGGCAGTGGAGGGAGGGCTGCAGCCTCTGGTGCACACCCTGGATGCACACAGGGATTAGAGCAAAGAACTTTTTGACTGTAGGAGGCACTGGATTAATCCCAACACCAAAGGAATGTCCCCAGTTTGCTCTCTCTTTTTAACTTAGTGATCAATTTGTTCTTGTAAACCTGCTTAATGATTCTTGGTAAACCTACTTAGCGGTTCTTTTACCTTTTGCTTCTGATAATGTAGGCAGCTTTCTTGCCCTCTGTGTTTTCAGCAAGTTTTGTCTTCTTCCACTATTTAGGAATGTTCCCCCATGTTCAGAAGTTGCATTAGGGAAGCAAGTGCATTTACTTCAGTATTATCTCAGGAGCTACTGAAATTCAAAACACGGCACCCAGCAATAACCCCAGGAGAAAAAACAAGGAGTTAAAGGTGGGAAGAACTACCCCTCTAATGTCTGATGTTCTGTAGCTGTGACTCTGTGAGGTGGTTTTTTTTCTTTTTTTTGTGGGCAAATAACTTCTAGATATTTCCATAGCAATTCCCATTGCTCGAATAGGTCGCTTGACTCTACGCTTTTCTGCTTTCTGGTTTGAGCATTTGCAGACAATCTTGGCAAAGCCCCTCTTCTACACTGGCTCCTCTATGAACATCTCCCTCCAGATATCATGCAGAGGAGAAAAGAATTGGTGCCTGGGTTTGTTTGTTGTGGTTTGGGTCCCACCGCAGCTTGCGCGGAGCCGAGACATGAGGTTCGTCACTTTTTGAGCGCCAGGAGAAAGGAAGCTGCTTCTGTGGGGAAATCCAGGAGCTTCCTCTTCCTGCTGGTCAGCTTCTTTCTTCCCGAGGTTGGCCCCTTTCCCAATGGGCTGCTAAGAGCCCAAAGCTCACTGGCTGAAATCCTGGCCTAATTAAAGCCGGTGCCAAACCTCCCATTGACTTCAAGGCTCTCGCCCAGCTCGTCATCGCGTCCAAGGGCCGCCTCACTCCATTGTTTATGGGATTGTTCTGATGGCTTTTCTAGGGCGATGCTCAAACGGCTCACAGCTCTCCTCCCCTGCGGACAGGCAGCCAGCTCCAAACCGAGTTCATCATCAGGCAGCATTTTATCAATGTTAGCACAATATCTTTGTAAATTAGGCCAAAACAAGTCCCAGATTCTCAGCAATTCCTCTGTAGCTGCAGTCTGGAAGTGTGAACTTTTCTGGATTTTTTTGTTTTCCTTGTGTGGAGAGACTGGGAGATTCCCGTGTGATGCCTCCTGCACTGTAATTACACACATGCAAATTTTGGCAATGGGAATACATTAAAGAGCCAGTAGAAATGGTAGGAGGATACAAAAGAAGAGGGTTGAGTCCAGAAAGTATCAGATATAGCTTTGACAGAGCAAAAAGTACCCCTGTTCTCATATGGTACAGTATGGGGGCAATATTCATGCTGATGTAAGAATTTTGTAAGATTTTACTCTTTGGAGTCGCTGATGTGAAAAGCAGTTAAAAACCAACTTGAAGAAATTGATTATTAATAACTGAAAAAGTATGTTCATTTCTTAGAGGTTTTTTTTTCCCCTTTAACTTTCATAATATAACCATGTTGGTTTTGCTTTGTTTTGCTTTGGTTTCTTTTTCTAAGGAAAAGGGGCCTTTTCATTTGATTAAGCCATCTACTTGAACTTGTTTGGTGCCATGTGTTATAAAAACAAAAGCAGATATAAACATAAACCAAACGATTAAGCAAGCAAAAAGAATCCCAAAATGAAATATTCAGACTTGATTTGCGAGTGGCTCGCTCTGTGGTCCCTCTGACCTCAAACACAACAGCAAAACACGTTCTTGAAAACCACTGAAAAGTAAATAGTGCTCTTGGCTGGTGATGGTGAGGGGCTGGGTCCTGCCCATGTCCTGAACATCTACAGTGGTCTCTGGAGATCCCTTGTCAAATTGTATTTCCAGGTCCTTCGTCCAGGAAAACAATTTGCAAACCATTCGGGAAATGCTTTTGGTTTAAACTCCTAATGTTTGTGTCCTACAACTGTTTTAGCGAGGATGGGCATGAGATGTTTGATGTGGAGCATTTGATCTGCATCAGGAGCTGTGTGCTGAGACAGGTACAAGGAGTGCTTCCGAAAGAGATAGGACTGGGTCCTGCCTTCTTCCAGGTGAGGGTCTCTGATGCAATTGATGGACTTGGAGAGGTGCAGGAATAGGAGTACCAGTAGTACAAACCACCAGCCCATTGGAGAGCTGGTGTGCCCTTTGATTTCTGTGTAGGAAATCATGAAATCCCTTTAATTTGTCATTTACTCTTGGTCCTACGGGATGAATCTGAGTATGCCACAGCTTTTGTTTGGCAGACTAATTTTTGAACCTTGTAGTGCAGAAAAGCAGGAGAAAGGAGACTGTGAAGCCTCAGGAATTCCCCTGAAAATGAGCAGCTTCTCTCCTTTAAAAAAAAGGTAACTGAGAGAAATTATTTCATAGATTTAATAAACAGTTCAAAGTCTCCTGCAGGACCTCTCATACTAAGCATGTTTTTCATTGTTCTTTAATGAGCAAATGACCTGTTAATGTGCACAAGAACACAACAGAAGCACATGGCAGTGAAGAAGCTTGGGTGGTGGTAGATTTGATCAAAGATTTTCAAATCTGACCCCAAGTATTCGATGAAGAAGATTAACATGGAGACAATTTACCAAACAAATACAGCATTAAGAGCCAAGAGACAGGCTGAGGGAATTGAAGGCTCCAGCTTGCCCACATAAAGAATATCATTAAACATAAAGAAAACAAAGCCAGGATAAATGTCTGGGATGTGGAGTCCCACGGAACAGGACTTGTGTTGCCAATTGATTCTTTTTCTTTTTAATGCTATTTTCAATATAATATGTAATTTTTTTCTTTTCCTCCCAAATAAAAAAAAAAGAAAGTTCTTCCTGTGACCTGGGTTCTAACAGTGTTACTCTAAGCATTTAAAAAGATTTCTGGAGCAGAATTGGTTAATTAGTGCTTTGTGTTACATATGACCCAACCAGAGATAAAAAGGTTTAAAGGTCTCTTGTAACCCTGCAATGCCATTTGTAACACAAAAATAACCCCCTTTCATTACTGGCATGCCACTGTAGCAGGCAGGTTATTTTTTCCCTTCGCTGCAATGAGGGCAGCTTTCGCATCAGAAGAATTCTTGGCAAATTAATGCGCTACCTCTTGGGCTAATTAAATTAGAAAGGATCAAAAATACAGAGCAGCTTTTGTGGTGGACACAATGTTGTGCTTCATGCATCTTGCTCAGAGAGGAATTTCTGCCATTTAGCCCCTTTTTTGCCTCTAGCAGCGTTCTGGACTCTCTAACACAGTCAAGTTCCTAATTTGCCTCAATGAGAGAGAATTATTAACTGATAATAAGAAAAGGAGCATTCACAGCTCCAGGCTGGGCTGTGTGGAAAAGGGTGAGCTACACAGCACCTGAAGCGCATGCAATTTTTATTAATTCCTGCCTAAAACAACGCATTCAGGAGTAAAATTGCTGTGCAAATGACAAAAACAATTATAATTTTGATTCTTCGGTTCTGAAAATATGAACTGCTTTATCTTAAATACGACTAGATTAAACTAGTAATAAGTTCACCTCTCCTTGAGCCTACATGAAGCAGTTTTGGTTGTGGCAAGTGCATTTCATTGTGAAGCTGGTTCCACTTAAATTGATTGTTCTTGTCTTTAGAAGTATTTTTGAAGGCGAGAGAGGTGTAGTTTTTCATTTACGCCGACGACGCAAAAAGCAAAACTGCTTTTACTCGTTGCAAATAAATATTGTGCTGCTTGGGGAGAACTGTCTACACAATAAAAGGTATTAAAGTGGATCTAGGATAAAGCAATGCAGCAACAGTGCCCATA
This sequence comes from Eulacestoma nigropectus, assembly GCA_013397775.1. Classification (NCBI taxonomy): domain Eukaryota; kingdom Metazoa; phylum Chordata; class Aves; order Passeriformes; genus Eulacestoma; species Eulacestoma nigropectus. Next base: position 1,223,954 of record VZTE01005949.1, on the reverse strand, counting down.
GGTGGACATAAGGTTATAGTAGGCTATTCTTATATTTTTTTTAACCCAAAAGACATTTCTTGTTGGCACAGAGAGATGTTCCCTAACAGACATTGTTGCACGAGTTGGACTGGACTGTGCCCCTCTTCCAAATGCAATTAATGGCCACAACCAAGCAGGCCTTGCTCTGCCTGCACTTAGACGGGGGAAACATTCATTAAAGCTAATGGGAGTTGGCTGGGTAGGGAAAAACAGGATGAAGACCCTTCACATAAAGCTTAAAAAATAATTCTTTGTCCAAGAACCACTAAACTTTCTTTGCTTTCAAGATATTGAAACCACTGCTTGTTTTTTCCTATGCAGATACTGTTTTTCCATGGTCAGTGGTTCCACTCGCTGCCATACTGGAGTCTACAAAACTTTCCAGGATCATCTCTATCTGCTTTATTTTTTATTTCAAGCATATAAGATTTTATATGTGTCTGAAAAAGATGAATTCCAAGATTTTGGAATAGTCAGGAGGGCATGTATGCAAGTTGCTGCAGCTTCAGGATAAGAGTAGCCCCTTCACTAATGATTCACATGGACTTTGGGAATAGACAGACTTGGGTTTTCTTTTCTTTTTCAGAAAAGCAAAATGTGCTGTTGAAATAACTTGTATTTCGTCGGCATGCTCAGCATCTCCTCAAATAACTTTGCTTTTGCATATGTTTAATCTGGAGGGGGGAAAAGCATAAGTGACAATCTGGAGTTTGGGAAGTTTTTTGGGAACATGTGAAACATGAACCAATGTGTGGTGCGTGTGATTTGTGTGGCTTCTGACTCTGCATTTATATAATAATTATTATATTAATGATCATAGAGATGCAATGGATAACCACAGTTGCAAAGCAGTCCCTGTCCTGGAGAATTTTGTAAACTGAATAATTGTGGAAGAGAAAGGAGCATAGAGGGAAAGGAGGGCTGAGGAAGAAACAGGCTTGGCTACAGGATGCAGGAGAGAATCAGTGGGATGGGAGCAGGATAGTACCTGGTACCCAGTACCATCACCTGTGCTCTGCCCTGCTCCTGCTGCTCATCTGAAAACCTAAAAATCTTTGGGCAGACTGGAGAGAGGGGAAAAAAAAACCCAGTGTGAATTGAAGAATTTAAAACTGATCTCACGTATTCCCTATTTCCTTGAAGGAAAAAAATCTTAAAAACAGTCCAAGAAACACTGCAGAGAGCCCAAGTATTTCAGTTAATTACTTTTGAAATAAAATTTTTTTGATATGTGAAAAAGTGGGAGATTATGAGGCATTTTATGGGTTTTTTCATTCTTTTTTTTTTTTTCTTTTTTAGTTGTGTTAATGTTACGGTACTGATTAAACAGACCTTCATAGAACCTTTAGCCACTGCCAAAAGACCTGGAGGTCCGTGATCTTATGCTGACAGCACTGGGCTGTGTGCTGGGGTGTTATGCCTGCTTATTTGTGTAAAAAGGAGGGGGGAAATGAAAATCAGAAGGTGTGCAGTGCTTGGGCTCACAATTTGAAGACTGGAGGTGTGTTTTGGTGGGAAAAGGCATGCTGGCACCTCAGTTCACGGACATGAGAAGAGGACACTGGGCTATGGGCTTGTGGTCATGTCTGGTCACTGTTACGGGCTGCTGAATTAACGCAAGAACTCTGGCAAAATATCAGACTATTTTGTAATTTTTGTTGTCATTTTAAAGATTCTGGATGAACTGGGTCAGAGGGTGATAGGGTGAGTCACCGAAGAAAAATGTGTCTGAGAATGGGGAGAAATGGAGTTTTATAGTAGGATTTTTGAGATGAGTGGGACATGAAGTCAACTCAAGTCAACAAGAAGAGTTTCCAGAGACAAGCAAAAACATTTTGCTGCTGAATTAGTAACTTACATGTAACAGAGGAGCCACGTCTCACCGCACCAAAATCAGTTGTTGACAAATCTCATCCATCTTCTGGCAAAGGAGAAGGGTTCAAATATATATTTTTTAATATTCAAGTGTTGTTTGGAGCTTGGAAGCAACCTGGTCTAGTGAAAAGTGTCCCTGCCCATGGCACGGGGTTGGAATGAGGTGGTCTTTAAGGACCCTTTAACCCAAACCATTCTGTGATTTCCAGCTGCTTAGTAAGGGGTCAGTGAGGCTCTTATGGTGAGCTATGATGGAGTATAAACATGAAAAAAAAAGAAAAAAAAAGATAAAAAAGTAATTTCTTAACTAGAACTGAAAAATATTTTAATCAAATCATTCAGGAGTGGGAATGATCTCTTACAAGTCTGTAGAAGTCTTTTGAAATATTATTTCCTGTACACTCATTAGAGCAATCTGGTAAAAGGAAATGATGATTATGCACATAATTTAGGAAAGAGAAGAAAAACTTGGATATTTCAAGCAAAGCTGAAAGGTTTGTACTAACCAATCATTATGAAAAGAGAAACTCCTGACTTTGCATTTATATGTTTACTTGAAATCATTTTGTGGAATAATCACTTTCTGATTCTAGACTCTTACCAGGAAAATTGAGAAACTTGTGCAAAGTGATGGCCTGGCTGTAGTTAATTCTTAGACTTAGCTGAAGTTCACTTTCCAGGAACTTCCACAGCCCTTGGATGGCAGAGAGATTTTTTTTTTTTTATCCAGGTGACTCCCAGTAGTGCAAGACTGGACAAGAAAATCATCTCACAAAATATCTCACGTACATGCAGAAAAATGAAACCTTGGCTAGGTTCTGATTGCTTTTTACGGTTTGTGATGTGAAATGAGGCTTCTGGCAAAGAAACCATCCATGAATTTTAAAGGGATAGGGAATCTTCTCTACTGAACCTTTATTCTCAGGTCTTCTATGCTTGGTGCTGTCCCTTCTTATGTTTGGCTTGCACTGTAGGAAGAGCTTCTCTCTCCTGTGGTGGCTGGCATATTTTATTATTAAATTTCAGTGATTTAAATAAAATCTCTTACACATCAGGTTACCACATGAACAAAACCTGCAGTAACCTCATGAAAGCTGCAAAAATACCACCTATATGCAAGAATTGTCTCCATACTGGAAAATATTAGGGATAAAAAAAATGGAAGGTTATCATGGTTTAAGTTAAATAAATTGAAGTGTATCTGCTGCCACAACTGCATCTCTCAGTTAGTAAATTGCAATGAGATGGTTGAGGTTGTAAATCCATCCTTCCTTGGGTCAGTCCTGTGAGAGAAGCAGCCTTGGGAGACTCAGACAGGACCGAAGGGAATCCTTGCTTAGCACTGCAGGGAGCCTGGATCTTCTTCTCCAGAGGTCACCTCCTTACCCCAAGCATATGCACACTTTCCTTGAGCAAATTTTTGTTGATGTCTGTTTGCTAAACGAATGTTGTCCTAAACACACAAACTGTTGCCTGGTTTTAAAGCAAAACCAGTTTGATACTGATGATTCACTCCCCGTGGCTCTGCCCAGGCAGAGTGATTCCCTTCTGATTTTATTTCTCTTTCTTTTTTCTTTTTTTTCCTTCTTTTTTTTTCCCTTCTTTTTTTTCTTTTTCCTTCTTTTTTTTCCTTCTTTTTTTTTTTTTTCCTCATGAAATTTCATTTCCTGACAGTTGCAANCCTTCTTTTTTTTTTTTTCCTCATGAAATTTCATTTCCTGACAGTTGCAACATTTCTGAGCTGTGTTGTTTGCAGTGGGGCCTCCCTGTTTTTCAGGCGTGTTAGAGTAGATTTAGTTGGTGGCTGGGTTTGTTGAAGATGTAGGTTTAAACTTAAGTTTTCCTTAACTTGAAGGTTGGTAATGCAAAAAAACCACACTCTGAGTCTGAAAGGATGGATCTTGTTCTGGGTGTGGGTTAACTGAAGGCCCTTATACTCTCTGCACGGGGGAACTGAGGTCTTGGAATCTTGGAAAAAGGCCTGGTTGGATGGAATTCTGAGCAACCTGGTCCGGTGGAAAGTGTCCCTGCTCATGAGAGGGAGGTTGGAATGAGATAAGATTTAAGGTCCCTTCCAGAAGTTCTGTTTTGTTTCCAGTCCAAAGGCATTTTGGGGTGATGTAAATTGCTGTAGAAGGAAATTCATTCCGCAGTTCTGCTCTTGGATCCTGCTGCAAGTTCAGGATTGTGCGAGGGCTTTGCATCTGTATCTGAGCTTCAAGTATTGTTGTTCCAGCAAGGCACTGGTGGGGAACACTGTCACTTTTTGAGCAGAAATTTATATCACAAGTTTATTATCTCTGCTGCTTTTTCTCAGCTTTGGTATCCTCTTGGGAAATAAAGAAGTCTGCAAGTGACACAATTTCTAGAGGAACTAAGGCAACAGAGAAAATTTCGGTGTCCTGCACCACATTTTGGATTATTTTTGACTTTTTTTTCTGTCTCTGAAATTGCTAATAACAGATGCTTGAATTCTAGTCAAGTGAAAAATTCCAATTGATTTCAAAAGAAGTTGGATTGGATCCTAGCATCAGTTTGGCACCTATGAAAATACAAACATATGCAAGGGCCTCACTTTCAACTGCACTTAAAAACAATATTAGAAAAACCCAAACCAACAGCAAAAATTTTGAAATTACTGATTTAGGAGAAAAATCTTCAAAATTTACAGGCATGTCAGATAGGAAATAAAAGGTACTGATAACAGTTGTGAATGAAAATTTGAATAGAGGTCGTATTGTCTATTTGTCATGGAATTGTCTTTGACCTCAACATCCTCCTTTTTTTTTGGGTTTTATGTTCAGGAATCCTTGGTTCTGAAGGCGCCACACTTTGGCTCAGGATTCCCGTGTAGATGTTTGATTTGGGTTTACTCTTGGGATATTCTATTCTAGCTGGGCTCGAGCATATGGTTTGATTTTCAAGTGAAGTGACACCACATCTTACATATGCACATTACTCATTCCTCATGCAAGTTCAATAAAATCACGGCATCTTTTATTTTTTATTTAAAGCTGACAAAGAAGTCATACTTAAAAACCAATCTAGGAAATTACTTCATTGTCAAAATTATTTCCTCTGATCATTTCCATGCTTTAATTTTTATATTATTCTTTCTGTAGCTGTGGTGGTGGACTCTTACCACTGGAATGAGTGGGAAAATGACATCATAGTAAAATGTCATGCTTTTTCAGCTCTTAAATGGCTGAACTATAATTAATCAAAATTGGTGTGATTTTTATGAAGTGATATGACCAATAATTTAGGATTTTAATTGCTACGTGAAAAGACTTATTTTTTTTTAAAGGCATAAACATTTAGGAATATCTTTTTTTTTTAAGAACAGCATTAATTTGATATTATCACGTGATTCCAACACAAATGTTGCCTGTATGGTGTGAAATGGTAAATACAACGTTGTTAAAAGATGTCTACTTTTCTTTGCAGTGTCTGGGAGGGTGATGTGCATAACTCCCTGCATAAGATAGCTTGTTTCATGTAAAGTTGCACTGAGCAGTGTATGGGATGGCAGCCTGCCAATTAGTGATCCATTTTCTCAGAAACCGAGTTTGGGGCCGTGCCAACCAGTCACATACATCTTATCTTCAGCATCATAGTGCAGCCTCGTAATTTGTGCAAAATTATGTTTGACGTTAAATTATAAACCCTTAGTGTAATAATAAAAAAAATAAATAACCCTAAAAGCAAATTAAAAATTATGTTTTCACTGGAGCAGGTTATAAGCCCACTAGAAATGTGATCCATAGTCATCAGTCTATGGGCAAAATTCCATTTCTCAAGGGTTTTCTTTATTTTTTTTTTCCTCTCTACCTAGCAAAAAAGCTGCAATTCAGAAAATTAAGTTTGGTTAGTGCAGGGAGGTATTTTTTTTTAATTTGAGGTGATGGATAAGACCCTTTTTTACTTAAAAAAAGTTAGATGTGATGCAGGATGGGTGTATCTCTGCCTCATCCCTACCTATCACAAAACCTTCAGCTTTTGTTCTAAAAAGTGGGTTTTTTTGCAGAAAAAAAATAGTGAAGAGGTAAAGCAAATATTTTCCAGGTGCTGTTCCAGGTCCAAAACCTTGTTGTGTGACCATTTCAGTGGTCCAGTGTCACCAGCTGCAGGTTTGGGGAGGCAAAGCTTCTTTGTGTCCCACGGCTGTGATGCAGTCTTTTGCTTTTTAATGTCTCTTAGAAGCTCACAAATAAACATCAACCTTCAGAGGCTGAGAGAGAGAAAACAGAAGGATTGGTTGAAAGTAGAGTTAACCAGAGGGATAAGAATTATTTTATTTATTTATGCATGCAAATTTTGTAAATTACCCCTAGGTACACAGTGACATTCTTGTATCATGTTAGTTTTGCGGTTAAGCTAAAAAAAAATTTGATTCCCAACAGAATTGAGGATTATTATTTATTTTCAGAAACCTTTTAAAATAAGGAAGATTTGTATTAAACATTTTTACGTCTCCCCGCATAACCGCAATCCTATGTCATACTTTTCCTTGTTTGCTGGTATTTATCTGGCAGGATGAGTTCATAAGGCTGACAGAATTAAAATCTTGGTGATCTTTCTGTACAGAGTTATAAAACGTTGATCATATCAGCAAAAAAAGAAAGACAATTAGTGAGATTACTTCTGAACAGTCTAAGATTGTTTGCATGTAAAATTCTTCTCATTAACTGGAATTCAAGCTTCAGTGAAAATGGTTTTAGGAATCCTTCATTGCCCAAACATATGAAAATTAATCCAAAGTCACTTAAAATCTGACTTTAACTTACTTTACAGAGCAGACTTCACTTTACACTTGTACCTTGAAGATTTCTTAACACCTCTAAGTTCATTCTTATCACCATTTTCTCACAAAGCCAGTGAGGTGCTCATGTTCATTTATAACGGCCTGAAAAGAGCTTATTCACTTTTCATTTGTTCTTTAATTAATTGGTTTCATTTGTTTTTAAATTGTTTCTTCCTTTGTGTGGCCATAAAGAACATATTGTGTTAACACCAAGATTGAGAGTTCATCCATTTAAATGCTCCAACTTGGCCCATTGCAGTCTTCTCCTCGCCTGGTGGTGCCCATCACCCCCAAAGAAAGGTTGGGATAAGCTCCAGTGGCAGTGTAGATTTCCACGGCAGTGGTGTTTCTGAGCCTCCATGAGGTGGCAGACACCGCTCTTCTGCATCCAAGATAAGACCTCAAAATCCTTGCCAGGTAACTCCAAACAGTGTTTACACATCTTCTAGTGCCAAATTAATTCCAGCAATGGAAATTAATTTCCTGACGTGTTTTGGGAAGGAAGAGGTGAATTAATTACTGTGGACACCACGACACCATCCAAAGCCTACGGTTAGTTGTGGGTTGAGATTAGCATGAAACCAGTTGTAATTGGGTTCCGCTTCTTTATCATTTGAGAGCTCTTTTACATGACAACAGGATACTCACATCTCCAAGGGATACCTTTGGCACTTCTGCTGCTTTCATTTCTTTGCACACCCCTGTTCATTATTGAAATCTTGGAACCAAAGCAGGATATGGGGAGGTCTGTCCGTCTGCTTTATTTCACCTAAGCAAACTCTGCACTCCCTCGTTGGCACAGGAAGCGTTTACAAAAGTTGTTTAAAGAGCAATTGCTCTTCTTCACCGAGGATGTTGGTCTTTGCTTGGAATTTAAATCAGGTTTGTGGCTCAGAAGGGGAATGTGAGGATTCTGAGCTGTGTTTATGAGCCCAGTGCAGCTGATGGGCCTCAGAGAAGATCTCATCGGACTGGCTGTGTGTTTAGGCAACTCTATAGCCCCATATCGCTCTTCTTCATTAAAATTGTGTGCAGAAGACACAATTAGGAGGTTTAAAAATTCATAATGCAAGTAAGCTCTGAATGCTGTCAGGTAAATGCGATTGTGTTGTTGAAAGTGGAGATCCTAGAGCCATACTGGTGTAGAAAGTGGGCCCTGTGTCTATGGGAAAAAAATTTTAACTCGGATTGTAGGCCCGTAAGTGGGGTCTGCACTGCATGCACTTGTTTTTGTCGCTGCCTTTATGTTCCCTGCGTGTTTTGCTATGAAGTCTCACTCTCTTTATCTGTCCTGACAGATGGAATCAGTAAATGTTACATTATCAAGTTTTATCTAAAAATGTCTCCCATTGATAGCGCGTTTATATCGTGTCATAATAGCTCTTTGTACCAAAGCAAGGAGAGCTGGGAAAATCCTAACTAGTGAGTAAGCTTGCATTTTTAAAGTAGTAAAAAAGTTCTTTGTTCTACAGCATCCTATTTTTAGAGTGAACTTAATTAAAGTGAGTAAGGAATTTTGAAATCTGGAATAGGAAAAATTGGGTCATTATTAATTATTATGTATATAATAAATCCAGGGGCTGTGGTCTTTTTTCTTCACAATGCACGTATGTCTTTTCCTTCCTCACAGGCATTTTTCATTATCAGAGGAATCAACTCCCCTTCTCCCAGGCCCTGGCTTAGCAACTTGCTGAGCTGAGAATCGAGCTGTAAGCACACAAGGAGGACTTTTTTGGGGGGGTTCACTCCAGACCTTGTCAAGGGCATTTCTGTGCTGAATTACACATAGCGCCCTGTCAAAACCCAGTTTCTCTAATGCATCTCTGCAGCCACTTTTCCTCCTTCCAGTCCTTCAACACCTTCTCCCTTTCACCTGCTCCCTGTCAGTCTGCAGTCAAGGAATGCAGGTTTCTGTAAATGGGAAGGTGAAGCTCTCAGGACCACAGGGAATAATAATGTCCCCAGCTCATATTATTTTCTAGTGGTGTTCATATTCCCTAATCAATATAATTCATGTTGGTTTTCTCTCCCTTTTTTCTTCCTCTGACTCTTTTTCAGAGTCAGCATTCCTCTTGTCAACTGCTTTTTCTTTCCTGTTTTCTTTCTCCCCATCACCCCCAGCTCCTGAGCTCCCTTGTCACCTCTCCGACTTGGATCCTTTCCCGTAGATACTTGGTCCTATTGTGAGTTCCCATCTGCCAAATCACTACCTCTGCTGCTGCTAATACATGTGTAAAACAACGTGCTCTGGGGTCAGGCAGAACAGAAGTGGCCTGCGTGTGTCATGTGGGCCCTTCTTTTCTTCTGAATCCCTGGGGAAGGAAGTGCCCAGGTCAAGCAATGCAGAACTGCCTGGGTGCAAACAGCTCACCTGCAATTCCTGGGCTTGGAGTCGCAAATAGGATCTTCTACAACTTTAACCATGATTTCTATTCCTGTGTGAGCCAAAAAACACTGAAGAAAGTTGAATTTTTTTTTTAATAAATAGTTTCTAACAAGAAAATTGAAATGCCTTTCTACCTTTTTCGTGTGTGTATAGTTTTAAAAACTCTCAAAGTTTGATTGCATCATCTTTTGAGAAACCGGGAAACACTGGGGCCTAAGTGGGTTTTCTCTCCCCTTCTCTCAAACTTGTCTGTACACTTCAGTTGGAGTTCATCACTATTTGAGCTTTCCACAAAGATTTCCTAAATAATTTGTTCTAACCATGCCGTGTTGGTAAGAGGTAATTCTTCTGGTTTTACAGGCATTGCTGAACTGCCAGGGCTGCACTGGTTTGTGCTATTCAATATCTGGTTTTACCTTCATAATTCTTGGATTATTCCCTGTGACATCCTGTCAAATCTCTTCAGTTTGGACTCTGGTAAATGATGCCCCTTGGGTTTCTCTGAGTGCCTACAAACAGACAGGAAATGTTCAGTAGTGATTAAAGCCCATCAATATGCTCTGTCAAGTAGCTGCTGTATTTAAAACTATAGGTATACAGAGCTTAGTAGTGGAAAAATTGATGAAGTAGAGCAATTATGATGTTTATTTCTAAGCTGTGTAAGAGGACACAAGTACCTATAGGTGTATACCTATATATTTATGAAAAACAATGCACTTAGAAGAATTAAAAAAAATAAAATAAAGACCAAGTAACTCAGAATTTATATTTTGCCTCATAAACCTCTAGTTTATTTTAATTGTAGATATTAACTACTATATGAATGCTAAAATGTAAAAATAAATATGAAAAGAAAGAAAATGAAGTTTTTACTGCAGCCCAACATTATCTTTTTTTACTTGAATATTTATTTTTCGTTATGTGATGTGCAGTTGGAATGGAATAACAGGTAGAGAGATTATTGTTATTATTACCAGATTTCCAGTAACAAGTAAAGAGTAATTCTTTCCTGGGCCAAAATTTCTTTGTGGCAAATATCAGTTTTGAACTGCTGATCTGAGGCTTCAAACTGATATCTGACAGACCCAGAGAAAGGACTTTTAAGCTGCTCTTGCATGGTATTAGAAGGAATTCTTCTAAAGTTACACATGGAAATCAGCTAACTGTTGAGGAGAAAAATTAAAAAAAAAAAAAAAAAGAAAAGGTTGGTTTTCATTCCAAACCAGGCATAAATCTCTCAGCAAATCTGGTGCTGAAGGTCATGCTTTGCACATGCAATAACACACCCCGTGTGTAATTTTAGCAACCCATCAAGAGATATGTTGCACACTCTAAAGAAGTGTGTTAATTTCAGAATTTTGGTGCTGTGGTGGCAGACTTTGAAGGAAAATCACATTAAGGAGTGCAAAGACTACCTCAGGGGCCATATCTCTTGTTCACTTGTCTCTGCTTTTGGATCAAGAGACTGAAGCTTATTTTGAAAGTGCCCAAACTTTGCTTTGAATGGCCTTTCCAGGAATAAGTCCACTGTCCTGCCTCTAGTTAGGATTTTTCTCACTTTGGAGGTTTGAAACATGGATGGAAAGGTGGTTGAAAGGTAAATCATGTTGTATTTCAGGGTTTTGGAGCCTTCTGCTGCAACCCCTTTCAGCAACATGTGTTACCTCTGTGATGGAGTGTGAAGCCAGCCCTGTGTTTGGGGCTGTTCACTAATTCAGCTTCAGAACCCCAAATTTTCAAACTGCTCTTAGAGGTGTTCATTTCAGGGAGGAAGGGAGTGAGAGGGCAAAACCAAAGTGATTGTAGCTTAGCTTTAAAACCGGAGCCAAGTTTCAAGAGTTATTAAATTTGAGGGATGTGACTTGAGGTGCTGGTTTATTTTAGAGATAGTGGCTGATGACAGGCAAGATTTAGATCAGTGGTCGCTCAGACTCCCAAACTTTGGGATCACGGCTTGGATTTAATCTGGGAATTTAGATCTCTCTTTTTTCCTGGTTCATTATACATGCATGAAACCTCTGTCTTTTACTAAGGCCCACGTACAGGCCTTAAATACCTGCTGCAGACAGCCCTTGCTGTCTTTAGACACCAATATTTGGTTTGCCAACCTATTACTCCGATCTAGACTTCACAATGACTTCTTAGATACATTTAATTAAAATGATAGACTAGAGTTCGACCAAGAAGTGTTGAGATAATTTCATTCCATAAGGGAAGAAATAAGATTAAAATACAGAAAGGACGCCCCCCCTCCCTTTCCCATTTCTCCAGAATTACCATCAGCCATGAGATTATCTCCAGGGTTTCATGGAGATGCACAGGCCCAAAGCATGCCACGAACTTGAATGGAATGATCCATCATTCATTCAAACAAACAAAACCCCTTCTGAGCCTAATATCCTTAGTGTCATCGTTAATTATAATGTGCAATCATAATCATTTTGGAGGTAGACCTGGGGTTAATTTGGCCAATCAACTGCTGATCATTAACAGTGGCCTATTGAAGTGTAGGAAAATGATCCCCTGTAGTTCCTACACGTATGACGGAAGTAATACATTGTGTTCTTTTTTCCTACAGGCTGTGTGCCAAAGTTTTAGTTTTCCCTGTGACTCCAGTTCACAATTACTGGGTACTTTTAGCTCTTATCGTTTTTTACGAACAGGTGGATAGGAAATCGTTTTGGCATAAAATAAACAGAGAGAGGTGCTGCGATGGATTGTCCCTGCTTTAAAGGTTTGTTGACAGTCTTTTATGTTTTTTAATCTTTCCAGTTTTCTTTTTATAGCAGACTTTGAAGCAATATGCAGGCTTGTTTTGTCAGAAGTACGAAGAAGGGGTCTTTTGTGGCATTCAGATGTGTCACTCTCCTTCTACCTGCGCTGACGCTGTGCTGCTCCTCAGGAGCTTTGCTTCATTTAACTGGTAAAAACTGATCTTAGCAAAACACCAAAAGTAGAAAAAGATGTGTCAAAATCTTAAATCATCTCTGCTTTTGTGTTTGAGCATCCACATAGCAGTTAGGGACTGTTACCATGCACATATATATCTCCTAATGTACCTATAAAAGGGAGGGGGATGTCTATTTGAAAACAAAAATAAAAATAAAGTTTTTTCCATTTCACAACAGCACAGAGTACGCAGGGATACTGAAAGCAATAGTTTTAAATAATGGAAATTTGAAATATTATTATGGTATTTGAGTGGATAGGCTGGCAGGATTCATGTTAATTGAATTAATTGTATGTCTTGTGATTTGATGGCCTTTAGTGAAATTAAGTTGTTTGTATATGAAGTTATAAATGGAAATAAATGGATCTAAGAGGTTCCTTTTCACTGGTGAATTAATAAGTGGTGGCCAAAATGACTTTAATAAAAGAGCTGATACTCAGATAGTGGGAGGCTGAATAAAATTAGATGTCTGCAGTAAACATCTCTTTTTCCTGTGTCTAAAGAAGGCTTTCCCAAATCAAGGCTGCCAATCTCATATTATGTTTTAACTACAGAGAACTGAACTGGTTCAGAGTAACAGAAGAAAAAAAATTGTATGAATGATCTTATCCATTCTTTCTCTTCTCTGTTTCAGGATTATTGTCTTGGAAAAGGGATGCTGTATCTGAAATGGAACAAGGTGATGATATGGTGAAAGGCAGAAAAAAGCCATCGTTGGAGGATGTTTTGGTTTTTTTAAAACCATTTTTGCCCAAGTACTAGTGCCGAGGAAATATGAATGGGCACAAACGTCTATTTTCAATGAAAGAAAAGAGTTGATTCACTCTCAGGCAGTAGTAACGTAACTTATTTTACAACAGCAAGAGCCAAGCATATGGTATTCATCATTAGCAGTAGCAACAGAAGCCGTTTCTGCCGGGCCGTGGCTGGATAACGCCGCTCCAGCGGCGAGCCCTGCCTCGCTGGGTTCCCGCCTTCCTGCTGCCAGCACCGCCCTGGCACCACTCCTCCCAGTGCCCATAGCTCCCACCTCAGCCTGTCATCTAAGATTCCAACCCCATCAGCTGCCCTTGTGTTTGTGGCCTTCACATTGAGGCAAGTTCCATAATTAATGGTGTTTTACCTTTGTTTGCCCCTTTTTATGCTACTGGTTATGAGCTGTATTCATCTGCGGGGCTATGGGGTCTATCTGAAGAAACACTAAGTGACAAGAGCTTTTTATTTATTTTTCCCACCTCCTCTCTTAGCAATTGGCTGGGCAGCTTGGAGATGCGAATCAAACCTGGAGCTGTCAGTGAGCAGCTTTTAAAATGTCTTTACCATTCCCCATTATCATTATGCTTGCACACTACACCAGCAGCTAAGCTTTGGCTTGAGAGTCACAGCCATCATCTCTATTCCTCTATAGCTTCCAAAATGTTCCTCTAAAGCAGAAATTCCTGGCAATACATCAGGATGGAGACAAATGTTTAACATCCATGTTACTAATGGTAAAACTGAGGTACAGCTTGTTCGAAGTGGCCAAACCCAAGTGTGTTTTGCAGTGAGAGTTCTCCATGTGGGTAGCACCCCTGTCACACCAGCCCTTGCTACTAGAACACCCCAACTCCCACCCCTGCAGACACTTCAGTTCACTCATCAGTGACCTTGAGTGTGCTGCTTTAAATTACACTCGAGACGAGAGGAGGTTTGCGCAGCTATTTGTATTCAGATATCAAGTTGGATGGCAACTATTTTGCTGACCTGCGATGGATTTTGGACTGGAAAAACTTAAACTCTGAGCTTTATTGTATTTGTGGATACTAAGTGATTGGAGATGTGGTACATGTAAATTGTTTATAAAAGAGTAGAATCACTAAAATTACACTTAAATTACAGAAAAAAGTTGTGCTGAGGCCCTGGCACAGGTTGCTAAGAGAAGGTGGGACTTGACCCATCCTTGGAAGTGTGCAAGGCCAGGTTGGACAGGCCTTGGAGCACCCTGGGATAGTGGAAGCTGTCCCTGCCCATGGCTGGAGGTGGAATGAGATGAGCTTTAATCCGACCTATTCAATGGTTTGATAATCCATTGTAACCTTTATTACCTGTTAACATTCTCCTTCACTACTTTTATTCTTACGACGTGTCGCTTATTCCTCAACATCAAGTTTTCCTCTGCTCATTTCTGTATTTGTTTCAAACTGAGAGAGATTAATCCAGTCATGGGCTGGCCTGTGAGTGCTCTATTGTTGTCCTCAAAATTCCAATTCAGTTTGTACTTTATTTTTACAAAATCCCATGATATTGCGTAAAACATTGTTATGTTATGCTGTTACTAGATTGTGTCAAATCAGGAAAATAATTGGAGGCTACCATTCATCTCAGAATATTTTAATTAGTGGATTTCTTTATCTGTCTTAAATTACTAACAACTTCCTCCTCAAAGCTAGAAAAGTATGGAGGGCCTCATTAATTTTCTCTATATTGCACTTGAGCACTGCTTAAAAATATAAGTTTGTGACTGAAACATGAGTTTTGTTTTCAGTACATTTATGAATGTACTGAAAGCAAACCCCCTCCCTCCACCATCCCCCCCATTTTCCATATGAAACACAATGCTTCTGTCCTTCCTTTTCTGTTGAAGCTGGTTTGTAATGACGGTAGGACTATGTGAATACTAATACAGGTATTTGTATTCTCTACAGGGAAGGCAACATCGGTTCTGTTGTGTAAATATGTACAACAGTTTATGACTTTCATGAAATATTGGAGGAATGCAGAGATGAGAAGTTTAGTAGCATGGTAAGAAAGCCAAAATCCAAACAATGCTTCAAAGGCTTTTAAAATAAATCTTTATGTTGGTGTTGACAAAACTGAAGTAGTGCCATTTGAGACAGATTTTTCCATTGAGAGGCAATTTCAAAAGCACAATTATATTCATATTTGGCCAAAGTGGTGTCCTATCTGAGGCCACCTAGATGCAAAGCAAGCTGAATTAAAGCACCAGCCTCTATCCAGAGCGGAGGGAGCTCTGGTATCCCTGTGGCTTCCAAGGAAGAGTCCCCTCTCACATGTTAGCTTGCAGAAGAGCTGATGATTTATTCCGTAGTACAAAACCTCCCAGATACTTTTAGATGAAAAAATTTCTGTATTTCTGCTTCAGACCACTTTGCTCCCACAGTTTTGGGTATCCGCTTGGCTGAGGCAAACCATTAGCCCTCAATTGATATCAAGGCCTGAAAGTCATTAATGCAACAAATTAATAGTTTAGGGCAAAATTTAGTTTGGGTTTTTTTTTTTTTTTTTTTTTTTTTTTTTAAAATTTTTTTTTTTTTCTTTCCTTTTGGA